>CM056494.1:54187697-54399939 GCA_029783415.1 Anisodus acutangulus
ATGGTCTGCGAAACTAATGAGATTCTAGGTAAGGGTTCTTTATTATCCTAAAGGGAAGGGGTTAGGCATCCTTTAAGATCCGCTAGCTTGCGGTTATCCGGTCAAACTCAAGTTTAATTATTGTACTAAAAATGCATGTTTAAAAGTATATAAAGTTAAAAAGATGTTTGCAAATAATTAATAAAAAGATGCATTTTGATAATGTAAAGATTTTACCATTTATTCTTTTGAAGGCCTCGCAAAGATGATTGCGGTTTTGAGAAATAAATTCCGACATAAAATCCGGAAAGAGTATGCATGGCATTTTTATACAACTATATGTAAAATTGATTTTTTGGATAAAAGACATGCATTTGTATGACATTGTTTATAAAAATACACGTAAAGTGATTTTTGAAAAAAACATGCATTTGTATTGCATTATAAAATACATCTAAAGTGATTTTTTGGATAAAGTATGCATTTGCATTGTTTACAAAGTACATGCAAAATGATTTTTTGGATAAAACATGCATTTGTATTGCATTGATTATAAAATACATGTAAAGTTTGATTTTGGATAAAAACATGCGTTTTTGACAATTGATAGAAAAGCAAATTATTTATAATGTCAAAGAATAATTTATTTATTTATTTATTTTGGAAATCATTTTGAGTTGCAAATCGAAAAAGACAAACTTATTTGTATGAATAATAAAGCAAATAAAAGATGACCAAAGTTGTTTTGAAAATTTTGAATATGCATGACGAGCCTAAAAATAAATAACTAGCGAGGGTTTCTAAGTTTGAATTAACCGAGCCTAAAAATAAATAAACTAGCGACGGGTTTCTAATTTTAAATCTACTCTTTCTAGATTACTAATTCTAAGTCTACCTATTCTAAACATTTCCATAATTACACAAGTACAATAAATAATATTACAATACCGAATAAAATAAAGCTGAATTAAAGAAAATAAAAACAACAACAAAATAAATAATCTCTAAGGGGTATCTTGTCTTCTTTAACTTTCGTAAATGTGTCTTGCAAGTTGTCAAGAACAAACGGTTACAAACAATTGAATATAAATAACTTCGGATTCGCATCCAAAACAGTAAATGTTTTGATTACGGAAGGCTCAGACTTAAATTTTGAAAAGATCATTCCAATCACGTCGTGGTTGCGAACATATGACTCGTTGGTCATTTTAGTTGCCTTGCCTACCGAACATGTTGGTCTCTCGGATGAAAAAAAGATTTAAGTTCCATCCTTGCCCAGAAATTTTATTTCCGTCTTTCCAACTGTGGAGGCCTCAAAAATCGACGGATATTTTTTCATCGGCCAATGAGTATCATGTTCAAATCAGTAAATTATACCCGAAACAGAGAACCATTTTTCGAAGGGACACGACCTCAAATTCAATTTCATTGGCCTAAGTGTAGTATTTGTTCAAATCAGTAAAACAAAATAATACGAGGGAGGTAAAACAGTCCAAATCAACTCCGTAAGGCAAACATAATGCATCAAAATACAGACAGTACAACATTCTGGGAAAAAAACAAATCCGACACGAATCAGTTTTTCTTGGATTTTTCAGATAACCAAAAACTAATTTCTGGAAATTTTACCTGACCCGGATCGATGACCCGACCCGAATCAGAAATCTCGAACCGAATCAATTTTTCTCGAATTTTCAGATAACCAACAACAAAATATTGAAATAAAATTCTGAAAATTTTACCCGTCGGAATAGTAACCCGACCCGGAACAGTGACCGGAAAATTGAAAATCGCACAGAATCAGTCCAACACATTAGAATCAAGAAAATAGCAGCAAGGCAAAGTAACATAGTACCCCGAATCAATTAGTACAATTTAAAATCAGTAGCATAGTCATAGAACCGCAAAACAGTGTCGAATCCGAGGAACACATTCGTTTCCATTGCAAATTTCAGATAACCGATCAAAGGTAAAAAAGATAATCATTAACAATAAATCATATAAGAACCAACCTTATTTTTGGATTTTTTTAACACTGGTTTCAACCCAAAACAGAAAGTAGACCCGACCCGAATTCGACCCGACCCAGAACTAACCTGACCCGAAACCAAAACAGACCCGAATCGAATGAAAATGTGAAGAACGAAATAGGATTTTCAGATTGCAAAATTAAAGACTAAGAGGAGTAATTTTGGATTTGGAAAATTAAGAATAAAGAGGTGTGTTTTCGGATTAAAATTAAGAAACAAGAGAGGTAATTCATAAACCAAAAATTAAGAACAAACAACCGGATTTTATAGTCTTCTACCCCGACCCGACCTAGAACTGACCCGAATCCGAAAAACAGTGAAAAAGTAGCAAAATTTCATATTCTTCAACACCAATACCCAATAATTTCGACCTATATTTTCGAAATCTTTAAGATGAAGAACACATGCAGAAAACAAGAACAAATACCCTTAAGAAGATTTCTGATTTTTGAAATCCGGACTTCTCAATAGTGAAGAACAACACAAAAAATACAATACAACCTTTAAGAAGATTTCGGATTTTCAAAACTTAAACCTAAATTTTCGGACCTAAAATCGACCAAAAAACCTCCTCCAAACAGTGATCAAAGGGGGTTTTTATAGATGGTATCCCCCACCCCAACGTTCACCGCCCCATACCCCTTACAAAAATCGAATTCGAATTTAAAAAAAAAAGGGGGGCAAAAATCTAATTTTTGGGGCGATTTCTTGGGGTATGTGTTGCGGATTTTTTGGGGATGGTTAGGGGTGTGTTTTGATTTTAGGTTTAGGTTTTGTTTGGTAGGATTCATTCCTCGATTGGATATTCAAGAGAGCACTCAACTTCTCAATGATATTAGGTCGACCAAGTCATTGGCCAATGCAAGAGACATATTTAGAATATGGTCTAGTTGTCGATTAATATAGATGAGATAAAGTGATCAAGCCATTTGGATAGACACATGGCAAATCCTAAGCTTGATCGAGTGTGTCGCGAATGAAAGGAATTTATCATCTCACATAAAGGTTATGTTTGTTGGATTCATATAAACGTACTTTACATACTGAGTTCGTCGTACGACGCAGTCTAGGAGTTCCGTATGGACCCTAATTGGATTAGTGTCAATATATGAAGGCCTATAGGGTAACAGTATGTCGATTATCTCTTCGATCTAAGGGTGTATTGAGAAAGTATTAAATATTCGATTTGAAATTGAGATATTTAAATTGATAATAACTATGGATAATTTCTATTAGATGAAAATTATTAAATTAAGTCAAAATTAGATTTTGGATTTAATGTACTGAATATATATATTAAACGAAAAACGAGAAACGTTATTGACGTAAGGCGCCGCGGCGCTGACCCGGCAGTGGGCCCAGTCAGACTGGCCCACTGCACCTCAATTTTTGGGTCAGGCTTAGAGCACAACCCTAATTCGTTTCTGACCTAATTGTAACTATAAATATAGCACCCTCATTGTTATTAAATTGAATCTCTATAAACTAATTCTAGACTTATAGTCTAGGATAAAACTCTCGCAAACCTCTCCCAAGATTTCCTGACTTTCTTGATAGAGGAATACACCATAGCAAAGCGCTTGCAATCGAAGGGAGAATCGCGTGTTCACCCTAAAGTAAAGACTCCAGATTTTATAACCTGTAAGTTCTTGTTCAATTTTTCTTTACAGGTTTTTGATTGTCATATAACCATGCCAGAGGGAATTGTTGGGTAAGTAAACAAAATTTTAAACTTCCGTTGTTTTACTTATGTGTTTTGAACCCAACAAAAACACTACAAATACAACCTCGAGGCTGAAGTTTTGACGAATGGTATTCCATCTTCTATGTTTGTTGCTGACTTGGGCATGTTATTCAAGTGCATGGACTTAAACTTGGAGATGTTAGATGGTTCCTACTCAAACAGAATGCAAAATCATGTTCGGATCGAAATAAATAGGGCGTCATGGGGAAACTAACAATTGCAAACCTTTAACGGCGATAAATCAGACGACACAAAAACTATACTAAAAGAAGCATACAATTTAATATGATTTGGTCAAGTAACATACATATTGTAAAAACTAAAATAAAAATATAAAACTTATTGAGAGAATAATCTCCCCTAAACAAGAATAAAAACATAAAACTTATTGAGAAAATAATCTCCCCCTAAACAAGACTCTTTAATTCACATTATGGATGCTATTATGTTATTGAATGAGAAGAAAAAATCTCTATTTATAGAAGCTAAAACTTCTCCTCCATATAGTAGAGTAAAGAAAAACTTTTTCCACTAAGAAACTCTTTTTGAAGTAAAACACAATTATGGTAGAATCCAAATAAGGTAGAAAATTCAGGACAAATCCTAACAAATCAAACCGAGTCATCGAGCTACCATAACCTAGTTTCACAAGAAGAATATCAGGTACTTCTGAGCAAAACAGCTCCAAAGCATTTGATCTTTAATAAATGTATTGCAGGATTGACGGAGCCACCACCAGAGAATGTATAGAGGGAGGCTGTTGTGATGATCATGACAGACAATCACTTATTGGAAATTTGTCTTTGGTGGGAGTTGTGTTCACCCATCTTTAATGACTTAAACACTAGGGTTCCGCATGTTGGAGACTTTGGTTCTTCACACGTGCATAATGTACTAAGTGAGTAGTGACCGTAGGGCCAAGGATCGTCAAATTTCGTTAAGAAATGAAAGAGATATTGATCCACGAAGTGAGGTGTTTGAAGCATGAAAATATGGTGTAGAACAAATCTCCCTCATCGGTGGGGAAAGGAAGATTTGTTCATTTTATAAGTCTCAAAAATGGATAAGGGTTTGGGACCCCAATGGGTAACCCATGTGTTTGAAGGATGGAGGACCTAGGTGTGCTTGGGTTCGAGGCTAAGCCCACGCGCGCGCCGCCGCCCGTCCCGTCTGGTCGTGGGCCTTGGGCTTCTTCTCTTATTATCTTTTTGGACCCAAATTGCTTAATATTTACAGTTTGGTCGCTGGAGTTTCAGGAAAGATAAAAGAGGCTCACGACGGAAGGCAGAAAGTTTTGGGTTAGTTTTGGAGCGTTGAATCTCCATTACTTTGCACATAAATTCGATCATTTACTTGGCTGAATATAACTCCTCACTAATTGTCATTACATGGCTATTAAAAGTCATTAGTTGGCTAGTTGAGAAGTCACCCTCCTTACACTATAAATTGAAGGCTTTGGCTCAATTGTTCAAAAAGAAACAGAAAAATCAGAAATCTTTTTCCTAATCTCCAGCATCATTTCGTTACTCTAAGTTCTTCAAAGTAACACTTGAGTTTCCTTTGCTCATTTGTTAAGTTGTTGTTTTATCTTGGGAGACTATTGTCCATAACGTAAAAGGATATATACGGGTCAATCTTGTCTTAAAGACAGAGTGTCATCACTCGACCCAGCAAAATATCAAAGTGGTTGTAATTTCAGTTTGTTGAAATTTCAGTTTGTTGTAATAGTTAGCAGTTATTTACTTCCTGTTTCCTGCAATTGTTGTAACCCACATCACCTGTCTGTGCTGCCCGCCTCTCCAGATTGCCCTCACATCTTGCTTCTGTTTCTTCAAAGGAACAACCGCCTACGCTCTATTCCAAACTCCTTTTTCACCAGTATGCCCTGTCTTCGTGTTTTAGATCTTCAACTACCAAACTCAAGTTTTTTCCATCCTTACTGTTCAGTCTCAAGGAACTTCAAGTGCTCGCGTAACTGTCATTCTATTTATGAGATGCCAGGTCACATTGGTGCTCTGAAGTCTATGGAGGTGCTTGATTTTTCGGGCACCGAACTTCATAACCTCCCTCCTGAGATTGGAAAACTGACGCATCGAAAGCACTTGCATCTATCATTTTATGCAGCTGATGATGTTCGTGAAGCAAGTTATCTTCCTGATGGTCTGTTTTCTACAGATATTATAGCTAAGCTCCCAGACCTACAGGCGCTAAGCATCGGTGTACACCCAAAAGACAAAAGATGGTCAAGAGATGTAGGCCAAATTTTAAAGGATATAAATAGGTTGCAGAATCTGAGGCATCTCCAGTTCTACTTTCCTACAGTCGCATTGCTGGAGATGTTTATAGATATGAGTCATTCATGGAAAAATAATCTCTTAACTAGATTCAAGATTATCGTTGGTCAGAATGTGAAACATGTTGTGGATCGAGTTTCATGAAGTGAGGAGCATAAGTACGAGAAACATGATCGGTGCTTGAGATTTGTTAATGGTGAAGAGATATCAAATTCTGTCATGAATGTACTCAAACATGTGACGGCCTTCTATTTGGATCATCACACCACAATTTCTATGGTTTCCCAATTTGAGCTGACTGGCAGTAAGGACTTGAAATTCCTTTTACTGATGGAGTGCCCTAACATTCAGGTACTTGTTGAGAATGAGGGAAGATCTGAACCTGTAATGCCTGCACTAGAACATTTGGGAATTCATTATTTGTGGAGATTAGAGAATATTTGCAGGAAATATTCTTTGCCCTCTGGAAGTTTCGGTGCACTAAAATCATTGACGATTGACACATGTCCCAAGTTGAAGTTTCTGTTTGACTACTCCATCCTTCGGAACATCTCAACCTTGGAAACTTTGATAGTTAAAGATTGCGTTCCTCTTAAAGAGATGGTCAAGTATAGGAGAAAAAGAGGTATTTACCTATTACAGAGACGGTGTGATTTGATTAAAACTATCGGGAAAAAAGTTCAAGTTGAGGTTCTTCCAAGATTGAAAATACTTCCAACTTTCCTATTTACCTCAATTAGTCTTGCAAAGTTTGTGGATGGATCCAGCACCAGATAGAAGTTTTAGTTCTCTGAAATCATTGACAGTGAATGCGTGTCAAAATGTGGAATTCATTTTCTCCCACTCTGTACTTCGAAAGCTCTCAAACCTGGAAGAGCTTCTGAAACAAATAGAAACTTCCAAGGTTACAATCGAATTTCAGCTTCTTCCAAGATTGAAAGTACTAAAGCTTTCCTATTTACCTGAACTAGTTTCACGAAATATGTGGACGAATCCAATTCCAAAGGGAAGCTTTGGTGTACTTACTTATGTGACTGAAAACATGTTCTGAGCTAGAACTCATCTTTCCTCAGAGTATGCTTCACTGTCTCTCAAAATTGGAGGAGTTGGCAGTTGAAGATTGTAAAACTCTGAAAGAAATAATAGAAGAAAGGGAGGTGATAGTTGAGGACCATGGCTCTGCCCTTTGTAGTTTGAAAGAATTAAAACCTCGTCACCTTACTGAACTGGTTAGGCTTTGGAACAGCTCCATCCCCTATGTAGAGAAGCACGATATTGATGGTTGTCCTAAGCTGAAAGATGGCAAGTTTGAAGAACTGTCATATCAAATGTAGAATACTAGAGAGTAGTTTGTTTGCTGTTTAGGTTGCTTTACTTTTCTGTGAATATGAAAGTCTAAGTACCAGATGAGGATGGTTTCTAGATATGCTTATTTTGAAAAGTGTTATTTGTAAAAAAAAAAAAAAAAACACTTTTGGAGAATAGCATATTGTGTCCGACTAATCAATTAAAAATACGTTTGCCAATATTAGAACAGTTTTTTGCCCTTGGCTAATGTTCTAAAAATGCTTCTGGTGAAAATTTTAATATTTTTAGCTTCTGAAAAATAATTTTTGCTACTATTCAAAAACACTTAATTTTCCCTAATAGTTTGGCCAAACACCTTAACTTTCTAAAATAAGTATTTTAAAATTAAAAAAAAATACTTTTGACTTCTCATAAGCTTGGCCAAACGAAGCAAGTCTTCTTGCAATTCAAGAAATGCCTTTTTGTTTTAAAATTATTTGTTCCTGAAAAACATTTTCCTTTATTATTGAACACACTTAAGGGTGTGTTTGGTATGGACCAGAAAATATTTTTTAATTTTCCCTTGTCGGTTGGTTAAAAATTTTGAAAATATTTTCTCTAGTAAAATAAGTTTTTTAAAAATGAGAAAAGTGACTTTCCTGATGGAAGTAGAAAAAAAGAATTCCACATTGGTTGTGTCCTGCCCCGTCCCCACCCATATATACAGAAAGATACATCATAAATCGCCGTATGACGTTATGGGAAAACTAATTCTATTGACCATCTTTAATACAACATGAAGTTTCTATTAAGGAAATACTAACATAACAGTCTTAGTTCACCTACTGCAATTTTCATCATTAATTTTATGATTAATTAGCAGCTACCTACTATTATGACCAGGTTACGTTGTATTTGTTTGAATTAGTATATCAAGTGAATCATGAATGAAAAGGATTCAATTGTTTGAACGGCTTGCAATCTTAAGGTGTTTTTGGTGAAGATAGTTGTTTTTAATAATTATGTATTAAAAAATTGGACTGTTACCTTAAGTTTTCTACAGTTAGATCCGTAGTTACTTAGAAAAGCAATTCTTTTCTGAGTAGTTTTTGTGGTTCTTACTTTATATTCCTAAGCACAGTTCTAACTTCATCATAGACATATTACTTTCAATATAGAGTCTTTAAGCTTTGTTCTAACATTAACTCCATTATCCTACTTCTTCTACAGGTAAAACTTTTTTTCTAACATTATTGAACGTTGGACACTAAGGTCCCGATAAACGGCCATGGCATCCATTTTTGCAGCTATAAAACAGCGGAATCAATCAAACCCGGCTCAATTTGTTGAACTTGGGGCTTCCAATGGAGGTCTCATGTTCGAACCCCCCTGCCTACAACAGCAGGGGATTTGCCTTCTGGGTTGAGCTCGTCGCACGGGGCTGCCTAGTGCGGATTATCTCTCATGTGTTATTTGCGGGCTATTGCATAGGAGTGAGATTTACTTTGTGCGCACCCGGAGGGTAGCGACTGCGGGTTCCCTTGTCATAAAAAAATTAGCGGAATCAATTAACTCTCTGCCTTATCCCACCCAGTACATAATTCATTAAGCCTTCGCATAATGGCTCCTTGTCTCCATCAATAGTCTATTTGGCGTAAAGGAAGATGTCTCACTGAAACTTTTCGGTCCATCAACCAATTGCCATCCCATTTTCGAGTCGTTTTATCTAGTCTATCAAACGCTTAAATTCCAAAGTCTATATAGAAGGCTCTTCCTGGAGTCTAGAGCAGGGGGAATTATTAGAAACTAGAAGGGAGAGATTATAATGGCTTGTTCCTACTCCACTAAGCAATAATACAAATAAAAATGCAGAAGCTTATGCAGCATTTTTTTGGTGCAAAGTGGAGTATGTTATATTGAAGATATCAAGCCGATTCTTATACAAGGCATGGTTCATATGCAATATCGCTACAGAAAAAGGAATTATAGCCAACTCTCTGGCAAAGTGTGGTGCAAGCAAGGGAATAGGTACTTCTATTGAATTTCGTTCGCCTTAAATTTACACCGAGTAAATAGAGTAACAACTACAAATAATTTCGATATACATGAACTGTTGAATCCCTTTGATCTAGGTTCATATCTAAGGTGTGACAATTTTTTGAATCCCCTTACTCAAATTCCTGACTATGCCACTAGGTGCAAGGTTGATTACCAGGGAGGTCTTTTTCGAGTTTGAAGACTTGCCCAGACAGGCTAGAGACCCCTACAGGATGGATAGGATGAATATGCCTAACTTTCAAATTTGACCATGGACTTGCAAAATTATTGGTGAGCCAGGTAAAATTAGAGGCTAACTAGATAGAACTAGAACTAAATTACATATCAAGATGTAAAGAGTCCTTCCAGTTTATTGCGAACTAGTTTGACTAGTCATGATGTAAAAGGATGTTGTATTGTCCGGCAAATAGGATCAAGGAAGCTAGAGAGAAAAGTCGCTTGTACACACTTTTGATGTTATACGGCATTCAGCCCAAGGATGGGAAATTAGGTATGTATCAAAAAGAAAATGGAAGCTTTTCTCAAAGGTCAGCGGAAATTCTTAGCAGTAGCTAAAAGTACGGCTTTAATGGTAATATGGCTTCAGCTTTACGTGGTCTCGCTAGAAATATATTATTCAGAAGAAGCTTAGTGGTTATTCTTGAGAAAAATATGAAGGTTGTTGCTATTCCAGAATGGAAACAAGTTATTCATGAAGAAATGAAAGCCCTGAAGAAAAATCAGGTTTGGAACTTGGATCTCTATCAGAAAATAAAAGATCCTGTTGGGTGCAAAAGGATGTTCAGGGTGAACAAGGCTTCACGGATCAATTGGAAGGTACATGTGGCAAAAAGATATACTCAGACATATGAAAGATAGACTACCAGGAAATATTTGCTCTACTAGCTAAAATGAATAGAGTTAAAATTGTGGTGTCTCTTGCGGCTATTGTGGGATGGATATTACAACAACTAATGTTAAATATTGCCGCTTCCTTTTTTATTTTATTTTTCTGGGCAAAAAGGGCAACTGGAAGGAGATGGGCACATGACTTCCCTGATATCAACATTCTTGTTTCTGGCCAGCTGAGAACCCCAAAGCCTCCAACTGTCCAGCAGCACCCAAACTAAAGATCATAACCACTTTTCCAGATTAACCCTACCAAGATCTCACAAGTGAGATATATAGAATACTAAGGTTCCGGAAATGCTCTACAAGGATCCATTATCCTGTTCATGTTGCATAGGTCAAGTATCATTAATTGTTTATCCCTTTAGCCTTTCGAATTGTATTTTTGAGAAATCTGAAGCATTCTTAATAGCTTAAATTCACCAGGACATACCTCAACTTGTGGATTTTGAACATTGATGCTATGACTGCAGCTAACGCTGGCAATGCACAGCCATGGTATTCTTCCTGCAGATCAGGAAAGGTTGTCTGGATAAACTATCACATAATGCGAGCAGACAAGAATTTGCCACCAAATGACAATAAGCACCTATTCAATTTTTTTCCCTTTTTTTTTTGATAATGTAAGGTTATTTTTAATAATAAATAGATTAGTACCACGAAAGTACTTAAAAGATGCAAACTACAAAAGGATAAGCAGTAAGTTCCATTTTACAATTGAAGCATCAGGGAATCCAAAAATTCCAAGAAAACAAGCTGGATTCTCCAACATACTACCGCAACACCAACAGTATAAGCATTGTAGACATTTATATTTTGAAAGAGAAAAGTGCTGATTTTTCCCATGAAATCAACTTCCATTTATTTCCAGCCATATGTTCCACATTATGCATAGGGGAATGGACTTCCAAATTTGCTTCATCTCTTCTCTTGAGTAAGCTTTTAACAATCATAGGCGTTACTAAGACATTTACATTCATAGGCATAATCCACGCATTACCAAAATGTTAAAAACTATGATGCTACCAGGCATAGCTGCCAGTTTGATCTTGAAATGCCATTTTGTGTACAGTACTACCTCACCATTTATTTGAACTAATTTGTTCAAGTTTTAATCTACTACTCATCAAAACATCCAAATGATATATTTTTAGCACCATCGAAACACAACAACAAAAACATGATGACTAAAGAAAACATGATATCAGAATCTAAACTTTGGAAAGACCAAAGAAGTCATTTATTAGTTTAAGAACCATGTCTTCCAAAGGCAAAATGATACTCACCAGTTGACATCGTCCCATGCCCAGTTTTGTGGTAGAAAGAATCTCAGCCATGCTGAAACTCCAGCAGAGCAAATCCCATGTTATGAAACATGGTAACAAACATTGTTTTACCCGTGCCACACCATAAGCTGAATCCTCATAAATCCCTGAAGATGATTAGTAAATGAACCTGTGATGTGGTTTGTTTTGTTAAGTTGTCTCCTTGGCTTTCTGTACAGCAACTCCTTAATTTGATTCTGTGACAAATTTTATATGAATTATTCACAAAAAATGCATCGAGTGAAATAAGGAAAAAGTGATAAAGTTGATGCAAATAGTATTGGTTACTGGTATAGACATCGACAGAAACCCTGGAAGACTCTGGGACACACCAACCAGAAACCAATAGTTCCCCTGAATCTTAAAAAATAAGGTAATTAGCTTTGTCAGTTGAAATACCAAAGCAGCTCCTCTTCATTGTACCAGAATTGATATGGTCTGTCCACAGTACAGAAAGAGTGAGGAAACTCTTGTACAAACATAAAAGTCATTAGATCCACAAACACATAAACCACGCATTAGCATACAAAAGAAGTATGATAACAGAAGAAAACTATTCTCCTTGACAAGAGCCAAGGCATGTCTACTCAGATTATCATTATCATATTTCAAGTAAGAGAAGGCATGGTGGTAAACATCTCCCATCTACACTCGTCCTTGCTAGCTTAGCAGTATTTAGAAATTGCATGAAAATGCACCATAAAGATTCTCTTTCGAGGCAACCACAAAACGAGAGAGAGAGAGAGAGAGAGAGAGAGGGAAGGACCAATATCTCCTTTCAGATGTGAAGAAAATGTGGATGCAAAGAGAATGATCAGCTAGAGCTAATAAAAGATACATGCTATCATATCAGCAATCACTTGTATAAAGTTCATCATATCATTCTCAATCACAAATGCCAAAACCAAAAAAGAGTCCACACAAAAGAAATCGATACAAGAAAGGAAACAAAAAGCGAATGATCAGCTAGAGCTAATACATGATAAAACGCTATCATATCAGCAATCACTTGTATGAAGTTCATCATATCATTCTCAATACAAAATTGATAAAACCAAAAAAGATAACTTCTCTAAATGCCATTCAACAGTTCCACCATCTTAATAATGTATACCATTAACGGAAAAAGCGATTGACCTTCCGAGAAGAAGAAAAAAAGTCTAAATGAAAAGAAACCGAAATGCCATCAGGCTTTAAAGGATAGAGAAGACCTATTTTGGGGGTAGAGAGCTAACATGCAAAATTACCTTTTAAACTACTTCAATATTAGGATGATAAAATGTCAAAAGGTAAAAGTATGAAGACAATTCAGCTTAAACTCTGTGTGTGTATCTTGCGTAAGGCAGAGATCGACCAGCCACATCAACCAATTGCAATAACAAGTCTACTCAACACACAGGAAGAAGCGATTTAAGGCACACCATAGAGAATGATCAGCTAGAGCTAATACATGATAATCTGCGATCATATCAGCTATCAAACTTGTATAACACTCATCATTTCATTCTCCACAATGATGGATGGTCCAAAATATGATAGGTAAACACAAGAAAAAAGATTTCAGTTGTTAAGTCATATTCAACAAGTAGGCAGCTCAAGAAGTACATTTCAAAACCCAAATGAAAATGTAAGCCAACTGTTAATGAACAATCTAAACAAGATATAATTCAAGAAGAACGATCAGCCAGTACGAATACATGATGAATGGGATCATACAGCAGTCATGACAGTACAGTGTTCATCATCTCGTGCTCTTCAGTATAAAAAAGGATGGTAAAGGATTTTGAACAAAAAATAAATAAACAAGCTCAAGGAGTCCTCTGATATATTCTGGGCCAGCATGAACCAAAACATATCATCAAATGAACGCAAAGAAGACAAAAAAGCATATAGTCAAATCCCTACAAAGTAAAATTCAAAAACAAAATCTGGGTGGTTGCTGCAGGAGCGATCAGACAGTACGAATACGAAACAAGTTGCTGTCATCTCAGCATTCCAAGTTATAATAATCTTCATATCGTTCTCCAACACCCAATTTCACATGCATAAACCTCTTTAAATTGTATCTTTTGAATCAAGTAGCAATGCATCAAACACATCATACGAAAGTTACAGCCCAAGACCAGTAAGATAAACTGCTAAAGAACCTTTTTTTTTTTGGGGGGGGGGGGGGGGGGGTATGTGATTTAATTGGAAAAGATATGCAGCAGATGTACAGGACTCATATACCAATATAACAACTATTCAAACAGTAAAACATCTGCAATTGTGTGCATCAATAATAACTGAAAGTAGGAATTCCACAGAATCATTCAACCTGTTAAAAGTAAGAGGAGAAAGCCCTTTACAAAAATTAACCAAATCATAGATATAATCTTGCCATACATTGAAAAATACTGTTGCATCAGAAAACTGAAGGAAAAAATAAATCATGCCTTTGAACTCACACGACGCTAACAAAAACATTTGTGGCTCATAATGCCAACAGTATCCAAACTAACTATGCATCATGGTAATGATGCAACTTGTACAGTAACACTTTTCCTTCAGCATTTCCCGTAGCCATGAATCCTCCGTGGGGACTAAAATCCAAGCAGCGAGGATAGTGCACGGCCCGATTTGCAGAGGGCCAGTTTGAAAAAACTGTAAATGATGGAATGTGAATTAGCTTTGAGCTGTTTTTCTTCATGCTAGAACTGACTGCTAATATTTGAGCATCATGGTTAAATTTCATGAAATCCACTTTCGTGGTCAGATTCTCAATTGCCTTGATTGGTTTTCTCTTTCCCCCCAAAAACTCTTGTCTGTTATAAATATTTACGATCCCACTGTCTGAACCAGAAGCAAACAAACTTCCATTTGGCGAAGCACAAAGAGATGTACCATTTATGGATCCTTCATCAACACCTTTGTGAATGCAAGTCCTTGTTCTTAAATCCCAATGGTAAATCTGGCCATCTCCACCAGAGCTCAGTAATTGTCGTCCATCATCGGTGAATGCCACTGAGCGAACAGTTCCATTCATTTTTAGTGTCCCAATTAGCTCCTTTGTTTTGGAGGAAACTAGCAAAATATATCCTTCATTTCCAAGAAAGGCAATTGTATCTGAATCAGGAGACACCTCAAAACTTTCCAAGCTCTTTTCTTCCCTGCCAACTAGAGGACCTACTTTATCTACACTTGCTTTGACCAAATCTAAGACATGGAAGAACTTTCTTCTTCCCGATATAATAACTTGGGACCCATTCGGTAAGAAAGACGCCTTTTTAATCGGAAAATCCTCAAGAAAGATGCTTTGTATCTTCGTGTTCCGTTTCCCATCGATCTGGAAAAATCTGAGTTTTTTATCCAATCCACCAACAAGGAGCAACTGAGAATTCCTGTGGAACTCAACAGAATTTATTGGTGCATTTGAAGGATCAACTGCATTTGCATCAACCAGTCTCGAATATTCAAGAAGCCCCGGCGACAATTTCGTGCGACTTTTGACAACAAGATCTTCGTTTGACTGAAGAATATCATCGACCAACTTGACCTCCGTATGTTTACCTTCATCATCAGAATCTTCATCATCAGAACTGTAGCTTCTGCCTTGAGAATCAATCTGGGCCCACTCAGTGCCTGGATTAAGTTTCGCATGTTGTGCCCTTAGTCTTTCCACGTACGTGGAACCAGATATCACATCTTCACCCTCTTCTTTCCTCAGCTTCCTCAATCTGTTCACACTTGCTATTTTTATACTAGTCTTCTCTTCTTCATCATCTACCCACACAGGTTTCCGCTCCTCCTTTTCCACTTCTCGGTAACCTTCTTGCACCAGATGTGCATCCCCCTCGTAAACAGACAACGCACTATCCACGACCCGATCCACAAAAAACATAGCAGAATCGTTTTCGCCATCATTTAGCGTTTCTTCTAAATCATCATTCTTCCCAAATCCAACAGGGTTATATAAGGAACCGAACAATAAGTTCTCAAGCTTCTTCATTTCCATCTCCTCCTCGACTTCTACTTCTTTATTCTCTTCTTTCTTTCTCTTCCTATTAATTTTTTTCTCGCTTTTAGACTTTTCATCCCCAATTGATTGAGTAATATTCTGCGATATTAAGCTCGCCATTTTCCGAAGAGTGTTATCACTGCAAATACAGATAGACTCAAAATCATTACACACAAATTGGAAAACTCATTAAACCTAACAAAAGCAATGCAAGTACTTTGCAGCAGTTCGTTCGAATCGTCTAAAATACACACACGCACGCACGTGTATATATATATATATATATATATATACATATAAGGATTACTTATTTAGATATTCAGACAGTTAACTCTACTTATTGAATAAAATCTCAAGGATTAATAACGAGAAATATAAGCAAACACAGTATTGTTTTTTTTATGCAGATACACTATATAATAATTCAGTTTTACTAAAATTTGTTTTTACGATTTACAAATTAAAGCAAAAAAGAGAAGGATTTTCGTTTAATTAGAGAGAGAGAGTGGAGAATTACGGCGTGATTCCGGTGAGGAGTTCGCCGCAGAGAGGAAATGGAGGCGGCGAGGAGCAATGTCAGCTCAGAGTAGGGTTTTAGATGTTCTAATTAGGGTTTTCTTTGTTTATTCTCTTCTTCAGCAATGCAATAGAAAATTGAGCTCGGGTATCTGTCCAATTTGGCCCATTTTATTCCCTTTGTACTAGTAAAAATTTGGAAAATTGACGTGGGAATACGATCCGGACAAATTATTGGTACAAATTTACAAAATAGCTCAGATTTTAGCTTTTGACATACAATAGCCTAATAATATATATCACACAATGTATATAAATATCGATTCATATTATATATATATCAAATAATTCATATTACACAATGTATACAAATACTTATGTATAACATATAATGTATAACACTTGTCAATGTATACATGAGTATCAACAATATAATGGAATGACACACCAACTATCTCACGTTAATTTAAGGATATGGTATAGAATTCTCTCTATTTATTGGGTCAGGATGGTAAGTTAAAATTGTTGAAATTGCCGCCCACTCTTTTTGAAAAATGAAAATGCCAACTAAGTTAAACAGAGGTAAAATCATATGGAAAGCAGATATCTCTAGTTTCATACTCATTACAGAGACTGACGGGATAAACTAAAAAACATCTGTTTGTTTGCTAAGCCTAATTCTTAGCTAAAATTATGTTAATAGTAACTATTAAGAATGTAGATACGTGTCAAAAATTTACGCCTTTCTATTTAACTTGTACCCAATTCTTTTAAACTATTTAACTTGTACCAAATTGTTAGCAAATATAAAGAAACAATTCTTATTCTTCTTCTTTTTCTTTGTTGATCTATAATAGTATTTTTCACACGTATAACCATTGAAGTATAATTCATTGAAGAAATTTAATAAAGTGGGTCACGAATTTTCCATATGAAAAGTGAGTTTAAATCAAGTGAATATCGTTTGAAAACCTTGAAATATTAGCATATCATTATTGATGCAAAATGGAATTATTAGATTCGTTGTTGTTTTGACAATTGATAAGTGTGGTTTTCTTTATGATATTTTGAACTTATATTTTAAATTTGAGCTCATTTGGAGTAAGATTAGGATCTATGTTCCCCACTAGCTTAGTGAATTGTTTGTTAAAAAAAAGTTCATTCAAACTACTTTTAGACACAAATCACTACTAGAAATAAAGGGTTTTTCCACCGATATTCAGTAAGAAATTTGTGCTATAAAACATGATTTTCTCACCTCATTCTCACCGAACCAGCTCACTGGGAAACCACTAGGAAAACACATGATGGAAAACAGATTCCCATTGAAACACGAGGAAACTTTCTTATTTTTTCATGTGTTCAAACTACTATTTAAGTTTTTCCACCAACATTCAGTGAAAATAGTGACTGAAAAATTTTCAGTGGGAAAATAGTGATTTTTTAATAGTGAATTTTAAGCACATTGGACAAATGGAGATAGCACTTAAAGAATGACCCTAAAAAGGCCATATGGTGCAAACAATCCATTGTTTATACAGCCACAATGAAGCCTGGACAAAAGCCGGTTAGTTAGTCATATCTTCCAAGTTTCAGACATTTACTTACTTTACATGAAGATTTATAGAAACATCGTACATAGTTTTTGAGGTTATACACCATACATTGGATCAACCAGTTTTTTTCTTAGTCAACTTGCTTCTATGTTCCTCTCTCTTTGCAACCTTTCCACAATATTTGCCTGCAAAATACATTATTTCATATGATAGTCACAAAATCTGCTAAGGAGCTCCATTGTGTATTCAAAATGACATCCTAAGTGATGTTATATAATTTCCAAACTATAACAAAATATGTAAAGACCATTGAAATGAACTATTTTGCAATATAATTACACAATTTGCTATGAGAAATGTTATATAGAAATCATAAAACTATAGAGATCTATTTACAATTACCTTATAAGTGATCTAATTATTTAAATATTGTATTACACCGTCGGAGCATAAAACTTAAACTCGACAAAAGTACATTAGAATTGAAAGAAACCTTACAATGGAAACTTGCTATAGGTATTTCCCCATTCTTGATGAGTTCAAACTTGTAAGAATCTCCTACTTGGAGTCCATTTGCTGCTCTGAAATTTTTCCATCCACTTATAATTCCAAAATGATGTGAATCGACTCTCCCAAGCCACACTGGCCAACATCTCTGTGCTTCATCTTTCAGAATCATCTCACACTTTCTATCCATCAGCCCATTTGACCTTGCAAAATCCAGGGGAAGATACTACCATAAAATTTAGGGATAATTACATTTTTGGACCACTCAAAAGAATAATAGTCAGCAAACGTATAGGTTTTGTGTATTAAGTACAAACATACATATACATAACATATACATATAATATACATAATCAGTGTAGAGTTTTTGTATATTTTGACTAGCGCCCGTAATTAATTTCGGTCAGACGGGTCAAAAATGAAAACAAAAAAAACTAACATTTATTCCATTGAGTCGATTAAGTTCAGTTGTCCAAAAAAAAAAGGATCAAAGAAAAGGACTAAAACAGAAAGAATTCAAGTCCTGTACACTCAGTTCAAATAACTTACCAAAACTGTCTTTCTGAAGCAATAAGGTTGAATGGTTGAAATAAAATAAGGATGCTCATCATCACCAGAAGTTGAAGTAGCTTGCATTGAGAACACTCATGTTTGAGGGCTTTTTCATAATGTCTGCTTATTCAGAAAAACATAGCAAAAGAAAGAGAAAACGTGATAAGTGTAACATTTAGGACGAAAAGGAAGATAAACATGTTGAAGTTTCAAAAATTAGCAGGATGCTTTCTAAATATGGACCTTTTCTTGAACTCTTTTCCGAATTCCAGATCATTTTGCAAGGAATTAATCAAGAATGAGAATAACAACAACTACTACTATGTCTTAATCCAAACTCAAATTGTGGTCCGATATATGAATCCTCACTGAGGACGTCGCTCCATTTAGGTTATTAAGAAAAAGAGAATATGATATCAAACTAGATTCTAAAAACAAGCAAATTATAAAATTTTAACTATCAGGCCCCCTGAACATTAATTTTCAGTATAACTGGCCTTTAAAGTCTTCAAGCTGCATTGTTGAGTGAATACATAGAGAAAACTGCACTTTAGTCTTTGATTTAAATCCAATGAAGATAAAGCACTCTTCTACTAACAAGGAGAAGTAGCTAAAAGGTACCCTATAATAGAAAAGAAATAACAATCATATACAACACTTTAATTTAATTACATGAAAAAGAGCTTTACGGAGAGAGATTCACTTAATTATCAAATCATCTCTACTGTTTGGTCGGGTATATATCAATTAATTTTTAAAAAACATCGTAGAGTCCGGGCTAGCCCCAGCAACAAGTAGCACCGCAACAGATATCAGGTAACTCGACCCACAAAAGCTAGGACAAATGGTAAGAAATCACCTAATATTTTGTCTCTGTTGAAATTTGAACGTGAGACCTCATGGTTCACAACCACTTCATTGATCACTAGGTCATACCATTAGGTGCTAAAATACGAACAGAAACAACTTATATAACAGCTAATATGTTGATCGAAACAAGTGATATGAAATATGAACAGAAACAACTTATATAACAGCTAATATGTTGATCGAAACAAGGGATATGAAATATGAACAGAAACATTTATAATGGAATAACGCCCTCTTTTATTTCAATTAGGAGAAAAAGTAAAAGAAAATGTTCTACACACTTTAGAAACCAAACAGAAGAAAAAAATATTCAATCCAAGACGTAATACTTATATACACAACGCAGAATAATACACATATATGCCCAATGAAAAAGATCATCAAATAAATAAGAGGCTGGTTAGATGAGAAAACTTGCCTTGAAACTTCTGCAATGGAGTTTTTCGATTAGTAACTTGAAATCACCATATTGGTGTCTCTCCATCAGTAACAGCCTCAAACATAATACGATCTCCCTCCTTTAAGCAATTATCAGCAATGAATTTGGGCCATCCACCTCCAATATAGGCTCGAGTTTCCCAACAAACTACCTTTAAATTCCATGACCTTTGACTTTCATCTCTTATAATCAAACCACACTTCTTATTGGTGAGACCATTTGCTTTTGTGAATTGTTGAGGAAGGAACTGATATGGTGTATAACCATTTTACGAGAGAAAAATCACAAAAGGAGTTTAATTTACATACATTGTAAAGGTTTTATAATACTTCATGTCTTATTTTAACAGTCGTTGTAGCTTAAAAATTGTTCCAAAATAAGTGTCACTTTAGGAATTCAAGACCAAAGTTGAAAATTATTTCTAACTATATCCTTAACATTAAAGAATTAGTCCTTTTTAGATTGCTCAAATCTTATAAAAAGAATCTAATAAATAGGGGTTGTCGCACCCGTTTTTTACCACAGTTCGCGACGTAATGGGTCGATTCCCTGGATTGATTATGTTGTTGAGGAGTCGTCACCTAATTATTCTACGGTGAATTAGGACACCTAAATATTAACTAAATGCTGCAAAGTGAACTCCGATTTATGGTCTGCGAAATTATGAGATTCTAGGTAAAAGTTATTTATTATCCTAAAGGGAAGGGGTTAGGCACACTTTAAGATCCGCTAACTTGCGGTTATCCTGTCAAACTCATGTTAATTATTATGCTAAGGAAAATGCATGTTTACAAGTATAAAGTTAAAATAATGTTGCAAGTAGTTAATAAAAAAGATGCATTTTTGACAAAGTAATGCTTTTTCTCTTTTGAGGAGTTATGCAAAAGTGATTGCGAAAATAAATTCCCGGTATGAAATTCGGAAGAGTATGCATGACATTGCTTTATAAAAATATATGTAAAATTGATTTTTTGAATGAAAGCGTGCATTTGTAAGGTATGGTTTATAAAATACATGTAAAGTTGATTTTGGATAAAAAAAAAACATGTATTTGTATGGAAGAATACATATAAAGTTAATTTTGGATAAAGTATGCATTTGTATGAAAGTTGATAAAATACATATTTTTGCAATTGGTAGTAAAGGAGAAAAGTAAATTATTTGTAATGTAAGAAATGATTTTTAGGAAGCCATTTTAAATCATAAGATTGGATAAAAACAAAACCTTATTAGTATGATTAAAATGCAAATAGAAGATGACCAGTTTGTTTTGAAAGTTTTGAATATGCATGACAAGCCTAAAATAAATAACTAGCGGCGGGTTTCCAATTTTCAACTACCATTTCTAGTTTATCAATTCTAGGCCTAATTCTTCTAAGTGTTCAAACAACCACACAAGTAGAATAATTAAATTACAATACAAGATAAAAGGGAGGTGGCATTTAAAAGAAATTAAAACCATAGTGGCTAAGGTGATGGGAATGTCATCTCACGGGCCTTGGGCGCAAGTCCGGCAATCTTGTTCTCTTTCGTCTCTGTAGAGAAACCACTTTGCTATCCCGTATTGTTTAGATGTTACTCGCAAGGTGTAAAAGAAAAGACAGTTAGAAATAAATAAATAAATGCGAGTAAAAACCTTCGGATCCGTACAAAACAATAGGAGTTTTGGTTACGGAAGGCTCAGGCTTATGTTTTTTTTAAGCAAAAGAAATTACATTCATGTCGTAGCTGCGAATTAGGGACATCGTCAGTCAATCTAGCGCCTCGCCAATGCATGTTGGTTTCTCGTATGTGATTTTATTATAAGTCTCATCATCGCCCTATTCCAAAGGAAAGCAAACCGAGGGACAACCTTTCCGGATGGAGCATGGCCTCAAATTAATTATTCTCATCGGCCCAAGTGTAGTATCATGTTTCGAACTAGTGATGTTTTCACCAAGTGTAGCAATTTGTTCATCTCAGACCCAACTGTTCAGGACCAAGTATCAAATTGCGATAACCATTTTTTCAAAATGCATCAGTTAGCAGGCTCAAATGGTAACTAAACATCAGCCAAATATCTGCAGGTTTAAAGCCTTGAAGACAATAATAATTTGGCCAGAAATTTGCCTCACAAATGCAACTTATTTCAGCCATAAATGTGCAACATATTTTTGTCAAAAGATGCAGCAACGGTTCAAAATAACCAACGTAAGGCTACACTTAGCTAATGTTTCAACAACTCACATTAAAATTTTAATTTATGAATAATACACATCTAAATATTAAAATATTATATTAAAATCTAAATTTTAAATAATTAACACTATTTCAATATCTAAATATATAAAACTTATCTTTATTTTAAAAATAATAATATAAAATTAAAATAAGATATCAAATCGATCTAATACAATATCAACAAATATTATTATACAGTGATGTTGGCATGACTAGTGGTGTTGGTTATAGGTGCAGGGGATGATGTTGGTTAATTGTGACAACTATGGCTAGAGCTAGGGGTGATGATGGTTGATGGTAGAGGTTAATGTCGGTGGTTGATGGCATTAATTGGTGGTGACGGCTGATATATAATTGTGTGGTGGATGATACAAAAACAAAAAAGTAACATATTCAGAGAAATCCCACAAAGTGAGGTCTGAAGAGTGTAGAGTGTGTCCGGACTTAACTCATACCTTGAGAGATAGAGAGATTGTTTCCGGTAGATCCTCTGTAAGGACAAGCAATTTAAAGAAATATAAAAAGTCATGACAAAATACATATGTTGTGGATGATGGTGAAAGCTAATAGTTTCGTGAATGAAGATGGTGGTTGACGGTTATACTGATAGCTGATCATGAGTGATTGTCGTGTATTGATTAATTTGTCGTTGTAGTGGTAATAGTGCACTACCAAAAACACAATGATTAGCTACGAACGTTATCGCTAACTCATCATTAAATAGGATTAGCGATATATTTATTTATTAATTAGCTATATAATTTAATTTGCATATCGCTAATTTTCATTTTTAGTAGTGATGGTGGAAGGGCGGCAGTTAGAAGTGAAAGTAGATGGAACAATGATGAATTGTCATCTTTGTATAAATATTTGAATTGGCATCTTAATGAAATAAAGACCTTATTATAGATTTTAATCGTTCAAATTTATTATTCAGACCCATTAAGTGATTGTAAATTTTTAAAAATACACATTTAATAATTAAAATCTGAATGATCAAGATAGAGATCTCAAAACAAACGCACTTAAAGACTGAGATCTAAATGATTAAGATTAAAATATTCATTAAGTATAAACAAATGAGGCCTTAGTCACTCCATCTGAGGATTTCATTCAGCTCGAACGAAGTGAGAGCGATTGAAAAGGAGGCTCGACCTACATGGAGAGAGAAATTCTTTTTATTACGTTCTAGGCTCTCTCTTTCCCTGATCTGGAGATTTGACTTATTTTTCAAACTTCTATATATTAAACAATGAAAGAGCTTAGGACTTCTCTCTAAGTAAAGAAAGTCAGATGTATCTACTATAGTCATCCACTTATAATAGTAAGTAAAGTTACTTGTACCTATGAATGACTTCACTCGAGTAGGACCCCAACATAAACCTACTTTTCTTTAATTTATTTTAAAAAGAATATTTTTTTTAAAATTTAAAAATATTTTAGCTTATGCCTCCTATTTACTTTTAGTGAGAAACTTCTATAGTCGCACAATCAAGTTATAAAAGTCATTCCACACGTAATGAAGCACTATTGAAACAAGAGTAACTTATTACGTAACATATTACTCCAAAAAATTAGCTAGATAAAGAAAAAAAATGCGAATCAGAATTCAGTTTGAATGATTAATGGATTCAATTATCAAAGTCTTAATAATTATATAGAGAAATATTGTAAATAAAATGATACAAAAACATTATAATAGATGGAAATAAGTCCTATGAAACACGTGTGTGTGTATATATACACCTTAATTACTAATAACATTTAATTTTGTATTTCAATTTCAAATTAAAACATAATGATATAATCTTAAGCCAATAGCTGCCCAGGGTATCTCAATAAACCCAGCAATACTTAATTACAGCCAACTTCGTATTAGTGAAAGTCTTGAACCAAATAAAGTTGATAAACAGTATAAAACAATACTCTAAAATTTTCAAGTACTCAGGGATTTGTTTTTCGATATACCGCCAAAGCATCATACGCTCTCTCTCGGGAACGTTTTTCCTTTGAATATGTATTTCTCCATTTACTAGTGTCCTAAATCTTTAGCGCATCAATTTGTCTGGTTAGCTTCAGAACTTCCTTATCAAGTCTTGATTTACTAAAGAATTATGATGATTTTGTGCTACTTGAGCTGAACTAGTATTACCTTCTCCTTCGTTAGCCACTTTTTCATTTGTGGGCACTCTTTAGGAACTTCATGGCCACCTGACTAGTTGAATCTAGATTTTATCTGCTCATATTTTCTTTTCATATCTGCTATTTGTCCCTCCAATTCACTTTGTTTCTTATTTTTCGTTTTAAATCTCAACTTTCTTCAACATGTTCTTCTAAAGCGAGGAGATCTCCGTGTGTGGTGAAATTTGTCATCCAAATCTACTATGTGTATATGCCTCCGCTTTATATATAACCATGCGTCTTTGAGAGAGTTATAAAAGGATCCAACAACTGCAGGGAAGATGAGTTCTTATTTGCGTAAAAATTCTCCAATGCATGACTTTATAAAAGTACAACTCTTTTCATTGTATTCTGATAAAATTTTATGGTGGTACGAAAATGAGACGAACAGCAGGGAATCTCTCTTCCATAAACTTTGTTTTTAGAATTCTAGGGTTTGAATCTATTCGGAATCAATATCGATCAATTATCGACACTTCTTCTTCAAGGAATATCATGTTGAAGAGCTCCGATGGCTTTACTTTTGAAGTGGAATTGTTGGTGGCGCTCCAATCGAAGACCATCAAGGACATGATCAATCTAAATTGCCACATTACCTGCATCTCAATTCCTAATACTACCAGAAAAATCTTGGAAAAGGTTCTCCACTACTGTAAGCGCCATGTTGATGACAACACCTCTGATGATGATCTTGTTGGAAATTAGCCTTTGGCGGGGAGATGCGTCCACCCATCTTTGATGAATTAAACACTAGTGTTCCGTATGTTGGAGACCTCGTCTCTTTACACATGCATGATCTACGAAGTGAGTAGATGACCGTAGGGCCAAGAATCATCTAATTTCGTTGAGAAATGAAAGAGATATTGGTCCACGAAGTAAGGTGTTTGAGACATGGAAATGTGGTGTGGGACAAATCTACCACATCGGTGGGAATAAGAAGAATTGCTCTCTATATAAGTCTCAAATTGGTAAAGGGTTTGGGACCCCAAGGGGTATCCCATGTGTTTAAAGGAGGGAAGACCTAGATGTGCTTGGGTTCAAGGCTAAGCCCACACGCTGCTGCCGCTTGCCCGTCGATCCGGTTCATTTGTGGGGCTGTCTAATATTATCTTTTTGGACCAGAGAACTCTGTCAGATGTACAGTTTGATCCCTGAAGTTTCATATGTACAGTTTGGACCAAAATTCTTTCATATGTACAGTTTGGTCCCTGAAGTTTTAATATTTACAGTTTGGTCCCCAGAATTTCTGGAGACTTTTTCTGTCTACTGTTGGACTGCGTTTTGGAGCATTAACCAGCCATTATTTGGCTGATTAATTCCTCCATTAACAGCCCATTACTTGGGCAGTGAACAGTCTCTTTCAATGGCCATTAACAGCCATTACTTGGATGTTTTAATGCCCTCCTAATGGCCATTAACAGCCATGTTTTGGCAGTTAGACAACCCCTTCTCCTTGCTATATATTGAGCCTTCTTTGGCTCAATTCAGGGGCAGAAAAAAACGAAAATACAGTGAGAAACACAGGCAGCAAACAGGCCATAAAATACACGAAAAGACAAAGACAAACAATAAAAACAGTAAAAACAAAGACTGAAACACAAAGAAAATAGATGTAAACAAAGTGACCAAAATCGCTGGAAAAACAGTGATGAAAAGTGGCTGAAAATCAGTCAAAAATAGTGACCAAACCCTCACGTATACACAAGATATACACTATAGAGACACACTATATACATAGAGACAAAAGAGAAGAGTAGAGAGAAACTCTTCCTTCCTATTCCATATCTTCAGCAAGTCGAGTCATATTTGTTTTCTTCGCCAGGCTCAACCTATTGGCTTTGTAGTGTTGAGATTAAAGTGTTGTTTTATCTTGGGAGACTATTGCCCGCTAACGTAAAATCATATATACGGGGCAATCTTGTCTTAAGGATAGAGGGCTATCCTCGACTCAACACACAACGTTATAACCATCCAGATTTAGTTGTTTCTTGATTTCAGGTTATCAAGATTCAAGACACAACAAACTTGCAGCAGTTCTCAACATTGGCTTTGCAAGGTGATCAAGATTCAAGACACAACACACATGCGGCAGTTTTGAAGATTGACCATTTATTTATCCTTTCGAACATTTGTAATAGTTATTACTTCCCGTACTGCTCTATAAAGTACCATAGAAATACCAACAGATCTTGATAGGTCCGGGTATGCTATGAAACAATAAAAATAAACTGAAAATAAAATCGAATGTCAATTCAATTTTAAATGTCAGCGACAATGTCGTTTGATACAAGTGACAACACTTCGATAAAACAAAAAAAATCTTTGAAAAGTAAATTGCAGCGAAAATAATAAAGAACATAAATATTTAATATTTACATATTATATAACCTATGATGGTCAATGACTGAAAGTATTGTATATATTTATATACAATTGAATAATTCCTTCTTTTACAATTTTACAAAATATAATGAAAGGAATTAAAATGTTGAAGTTGCAGATGACTTCTGCCTGAAAAATCTACCTAAATAGACATAGACAACATCTCATTATAATTGCTTCAATACATAACAAATCTAGAATCTAAGCACAAATTATAATGTTGGACATAATGTTGTCAACACGCTCAGACAACACTTGTGATCCAGTTTTCTGAGATGAATTCTCGAGAGCTCTCTTGATATTTTTGTAATATGTTTCTGTATATCGATTCACTCTTGTAGCCTCTCTATTTATAGTAGAGAGTCTTCTTTGAAAAGCTCATCGACTTGTTGTGGAGGTTGAGGGAAAGGTGGGCAGCTGGTAAGGTTTGTTGGAGAAGATCATGGAGCAAAATTCTCTAACTTATTGGACTTGTTCCCCAAGCATAGCAACGGCTTTGACTTGTTCTTCCCACGTTTTTCATCAGCTCCTAATTACCTTGCTAAGTCACTTCTCCATCGTAGTAAAAATTCTACAAGAATTACTTCAGTCCGTGAAGTAAGGCAAAACTGTTTGTCATAAAAATGTTGGTCCGAATGTTGTGACATTTGTTCCAACGTTTCGTGACTTCAACTTAGTACAAAAAATGATATGTTGAGCAAAATGTCACAAAACCAAACCTATCATTAACAGATCTTAAAAATTTTGATACTAAATTCGTCAAAGTTGACATGGGAACTTTCTTTTCATTTATTGAGGTTGCTAACCATTTGAAATATAGAGAGTCTGCTTGCTCCCACTGAACATACTCTAGCAACCATGATCATAGAGGGGATATTCCTACGGAGCTTCAAAAGATTTACAACATCAAGGATAAATTTACCCCAAGGAAAAGGAAGAGTTTAGGGGGAAGAATAAAGCCAATAGATCCTAAGTATTTGAATTAATTTAAAATCATAGAAGGCATTCAGTCGAAGTTAGTTTGATATGTTTAATCACTACATTTTTAGATATATGTGAATAGCTCAACATTTTCTTTAAATGCATTTCTTTGCATTAGAAGTTTCATGTCTAAGTTTGTTTCTTTGGCACAATAAAAAGAGTGGAAGTAACTTTTGAGCTAAAAAAAACGAGTAGGCAATGAATGTTAGGGGACGTACAAGGGGATAAATATTGGAAATACGCCCTCAAGCAATCACATAGACATGCTATAGGAATATTCTTGTAATAAATATTATCATTGTATGCATAATTATAATAAAGGCAATCTTCATCATCTTATTTATATAACATTTAGACGATGATGAAACATTTGGATTAGGGCAATGAATTTGAGGGTTGTGATAGTTTCATATCAACGAGACCTCGATGCCTCAAAAGCTCTAGTCTTAAACATCCCTAGTTGTTATGGTTTATCGAGAAAAGATATTGGTAAACCTGTTAGACTAGCACATTCTATGTATGCTCAATGGAGAGGGTGGTTGATCTCATAGCCACTTGTGTGCTCAAAGAAGCTTTTGTTTAAATGTATTTGTTTCTAATCTAACTTCCGAAAGACAAACAAAAGAATCATTAGAAGTTAGAAACCGAAAAATCTTTGCAGTAAGTAGCAAGGCCTGAGGTTGGTATTTTGTCCAACTCAAGCCAGATACCTGTAAATATCTTCCAATTGGTAAATAAATCTTTAATTTCAAAAAAAAAAATTAGAAACCGAAAAAATAAGGGAAAAATATCCTATATCTTTACTAAGAAAAAATATTTATGTCACGTCATTCATATTTTGAGTTTGTTATCGGTTTAGCCTATATTCATATATAAATAATTTTTATACACTATTTTTTTTTATAATTTTTGTGTTCGGATCAGTTTACACACAACTCGTCTAATTCCACGTAATACATACTATCTACCACTAGCAACAGCTATCATGAACTCTATCCATACTTTTTATATATACTATTATTATACAAAATTGATACATTATATTACTGTATATTATTCCCTCCGAATAAAAAAGAGTGTTCACTTAGGCATTTGGACACCTATTAAGAAAATACTAACTTCTAGATAAAAATTGATAATTTAATTAAAATATTCTTAATTAAATAAATATTGAAATTTGATCCGCTAACGTTTATTTGTTAGGTGGAAAATGTTTATGATCCAGAGGGTGTTGTAGTATATTTAGGTTAATATTTTATGTCGTACAGTATATTTTTTAAAATTTGCCAAACAACAATTAAAAAAAGGAAAAAAGAAATTGCAAAACAAGAAGCTGAAAATGCAACTTGTTTTTGAATTCCCTTAACCTCTCTCAGACAAAAAAAACGTTTTTCTTCTCTTCAAGTTTCAGAATACCTTCATGGATTCTCGTATTGGTGGAAAAATTGTTAACAATAGGCGAAAGAGATATGCGGTTGGTCCTTATGACCGTCCACAACAACCACCGGTTCCTAAAAGCCCTAATTGGCTTACCGGACATGTTTTTCCGGCGACACGTACGATTATCTCTGGTGCGGCTAAGATTTTGACATCTGTCTTCAATTCCGAAGACTCTTCTTCTTCCTCGTCTGAGTCCGATAGCGATTCCATGTTTGGTACTCTTCTTCAAATCACTTTTTCCTTTTTTGTGATCTAGAAAGTGTTAAATTACTAAAATGCCACTTAATTTTCATTTTAATATAGTGTTTTTTGTTTCCCCCAATTTTGGTGCCTTGTATTGATGTTTGTTGAGTATTAAAGTAAAAAGTTTCTATTTTCATTGTTTTTGTAGTGTACATTGTGCCGAGGGTCTAACGGAAACAACCTAAAGGTAGATGTAAGGTCTCGTACATCCTACCCTCCCCAGACCCCACCATGTGGGACCACACTAGGTTTGTTGTTGTTGTTGTTGTAGTGTAAATTGTAGTTTGTATATCTAGAAAGTGATAAATTACGACAATGCCACTTATTGTTCATCGAAAAATAGTGTATTTTTTGCATTTGGATGCCTTGTATTGATGTTATGAGTGAGTATTAAGTAAACAGTTTCTCTTTTCATGGTTTCTTTTTACTGTAAATTATAGTTCTGTGTATCGTGTGGGCTTTAATTTTTATGTTTTTTGTAATAAAATGCCACTTATTGTTCATTTTAAAGTAGTGGATTTTTTTATTCTTGCATTTTAGTGCCTTTGATTGATGTTTGTTTGAGTATTTAGTAAAAAGTTTCTCTTTTCATGTTTTTTACTGTAGATTGTAGTTTGTATATTGGGTTGGCTTTGATTTTTGTTCAGAATTCCACTTACTGTTCATCTTAAAGTGGTTATTTTTTTATTGTTGCATTTTGGGTGCTTTTGATTAATGTTTGTGTGAGTATTAAGTAAAAAGTTTCTCTTTTCGTGTTTTTTTGTAGTGTAAATTATAGTTTGTGCGTCCGGTTGACTTTAATTATGAAAATGCCACTTGTTGTTCATCTTGAAGTAGTGGATTTTTATCTTATTTTTTGCATTTTGGTGCTTTTGAGTGATGTTTGTTCGAGTATTAAGTAATTTTTTTTCTTTTCACGGGTTTTTACTGTAAATTGTAGTTTGTATATCGGGCTGGCTTTAATTTTTGTGCATAATATTAACTTTTCTGGAAATGTTATAGTACGTGCTAGATGATTTCATGATTTTTTTCTTGGTGTGTGTGTGTGACGCGGGAGTGTAGGAGATTTTAGTACAGGAAGACATTTTCTTGAAATTCCAGAGGGGAGAGAGAGAGAACTTGAGATGATTATAGGTCTCTGAAAGATACTATTTAGTTGATAATTATTTTTGATAAGTACTAAATTACTAATGAATTGATAATTAAGTTTTAGGACTTTAATGGCTTAATGCAAGTACATTATTGAAGTATAAGTACTTCACTTAAAATTAGGAGTCAGACTGGTTATGATGAAGATTTGTTGAGCCTGTCATTGTGTATTTAGTTCTGATATGAATTTTGAATGACCCGAACCTGACATTATGTCTTGAGCATTGTTTATGAGAGATCCTCTAACCTAGAATCAGATTCATGTTTATTGAAGAGGGGAAGCCAACTGAGCCTGTTTTTTCGGAGGGAAAAAGTAGTATTTACGTATGTAATGTGTCTTTGAAAAATATAAATATAGTATGTGTAGTAAAGGTTATACCCACTTGATAGTTGATGTCACTTGTTATCGTGCTTAAATGGTATGGTATAACACGAATGAGGCTGCTCGTTTAAAAAATTCCACCTTTGCCTTCTAGCATTTTATTTTATTTTATTTTTTAGAAGGAAACCCATTGGTAACTGAAAAAGGGAAAGGTAAGTACAAACATATTGCATTTTCCCTCTTTTCGGATGATAAATCTTTCTCAGAACATAGAGTGTGAATCAAACCCATATTTGAATTGAAATTGAGATACTGATACAAGTTTTTCCCTTCTGAATTAGATAGATAGATAGATTCATATCTGAATGAGGGGTGGTTTGGTAATGTGATTTCTGAATACCACTTTAGTGGTACAGACATATTGCAATTCATTTTGAGTTTGGCAGATGCACGTTCACCGAAGCTGGTTCAACTGAATTGCCTTTGCTTGGAACAAATTACTAGTTGCATATGTGGGATTGTATTAAAAAAAGTTGCATTATGTTATATAATATTAAAAATAGAACAAATAAAAAAAAGCTGCATCATATGTAGTAAAGGTTTTAATCTTGTAATTGATGTGTCTATAAAAATATTAAAATGTTGTGTTCTCAAAAAAGGCGTGCAGTCTTAAAAAGACGTGTTGAGACTTGTTATGCCCCCCTCCACACACACACAAAAAAAAGCTGTAGGCAAATCTCGCCTATCATACATGGTGCAGCCCTTAATGTTAGTGGTAAATGTAACTAATTTAAAGTCACTAGTCAGTCCAACTGCACGAGTGAAATGTGAAAGTAAGTCATAACATTGTAATTGCTATGTAGGCTTGTAGCTTGTACAATATCTGGTGCATGTCTAGTTGCATTGCTCTTTTTTGCAGACTTCGACACTTGGAATTTGGAAATTCCCTTGGATTCATTATGCAGTCTTGACACGTTTAGCAGGAATAGCTCGTTCAAGCTTTAAATAAATAAAGCTCGCTTGTACTGATATTATTAACTACTCTTTGACATTTTAGTATTAATTTCATCTTGGTATGAACTCAAATACCATGGTGGCTAATGAAACTATCTTGTCATGGGATGCTCTCATTTTCTCTTTGTTTTTCAACTACCTTACATCTGGCTTTTATTGTAGAGGATGATGCTAGAGAGGAGAATGATATTTGCTCGGAAGTGGATGAGTTAAACAAGGTAATATACCTCATCTGCTTATTAATTTTCAAGCATTAAGGATCAATTTTTGGGGAATTCCATGATTCTCCCAGTGATACCAGATGAACTCAGTTTGTTCATCTGGAATATGAAAGTTATCAGTAGCATATCAGATAGGGCTTCCCTTCTATGGGATATAATTGGTCTGTGTTAAAGGTATAAATAAGTAAATAAAAGTGTGATCTCTCTAGCAGCTTAAGCTTTTCAATGAGATGGTCACACTTTAACATGTCACCAGAGTAAACTCAGTCTCACTACCACCCATTATTAAAAAAAATCACTTGTTTGGCCCATAAAAACGTCCAAGCCTGCACGTGAGGGGGTATGTTGAAGAAATAATTAATAGAAGTGTGTTATCTCTAACAACTTAAGTTTTTAGATTAGTTAGTCACACAATTCAACAATTTGGATGCGTTAATATTGACCTTGCCATCTGCCCTATGTCCAAATGAAAAGGAGAAAGAGAGAGAAAGGTCATTGACTCTCCTCGCTTGCGTCACACTGATTCTGGACTCTCGCTCATGCCAGAGCACTTTTCCGCTTTTTCAGTTATGAACTGTGTTTTTAAGGAGATTTTTACGTCTCTTTTGTAAGACGGAAAGATCATCGTCATATTCCAATATTCCGGCATGCTACCTTTATTTATTTTGTATCCCAACGTTAGTGGCAAAGAATCTGAGAAACTAGTCATGATCTTTCTATATGTAAGGTCTAGATGGAGACAAGGCAGGGAACGAAGTGTGGGATCTAGTTGCGACATGTCCTTTTTGGTGCATTTGGGAAGACAAATAGATGGGCTTTTGAAGGATTCTAGATCATGGACAACTGAAAGGTCCCTTTGTCATCAGTGTATTGTTGTGGAAAAGGAATATACCACTTCGTAAAGTTGGGATAGATACTTTGGAGCTCAAAATGAAAAGATTTAAAGTGTTCAGTTCCAACTAGGTGTAATATGAATAAATTACTCTTAAAGTATCAAATAAGAAAAATCTATACTCTTTTGAACTTCTTTTTTGTGTGTAGCATCCTCAATTAAGTGGAGAAAGAAGTCAAACCAAGCACCTAATTGAGCAGCTACTTATGCAGGAGACATTTTCAAGGTTAGTTGCAAAACTTTCATTTATTCAATATGCTGAAATTTCTTTTTTCGTAGTGTTAAAGTGATATTTCTTCTATGTGAGAGGAGACTTGTGTCTTATCTATGCTGTCAAATTTTCTTTCTTTTCCACATCTATTTTCTGTGGGAATTCCCCTAGATTAATCTTAAATATTAACTTTCTATTTTAGCAATTGCATTCTACTGTGATATTTATCTTTATCTTTTTGCATTTATCAATTCATTGCGCTTGAAACAGCCTCTCTACCTCCACGAGGTAGGGGTAAGGTCTGCTTACTTGTGGGATTACTTGGTATGTTCTTGTTGTATCAATACATTGCACGTGTCTGCTCCCTTTTTACGTCTTTAGTCCTTCCTAAGTTTTGCTAACATTTGAAACTCTTCATGCTGATGTACTTTGTATAATTCCCCAGGAAAAACGACAATATGAAGTTCGATTTGGACTATTTCCGTGATTTATACTCATCAACAAAAATTGTTTATATCTTTAAGAGACTTCTTTAGTGTTTTTAGCTCTTCAATAATCGATATATATATATATATATATATATATATATATATATATATATATATACTAGTAAAGTTACTGCCATGTGACCAGGAGCTCACGCGTTCAAGCTGTGAAAACAGCCTTTTGCAGAAATGTAAGGTAAGACTGCATACAATATACCCTTGTGGGTCGGCCCTTCCCTTGACCCCGCACATAGCGGGATCTTCGTGCACCGGATTGCCCATATATATATATAGATAGATAGAGAGAGACATAGACAGAGACAGAGGGTAACTTTTTCTGAGTTTTTGTCGTTAGGCTTTTTTTTATTTTTAACATTCATGCAATTTGATGAAAATGCTGAGTGTCGTTTGTCTGTTTTTGGGATCGACTTGGTTGAGGAACAACACAGTATGTTCATTGGTTAGCTATTTTCTAATATTCTTTTTGTATTTGGTTGTGTTTTATATATGGTTTGCAATGCTTCAAGTTCATAGAAATTGTGAGAAAATATTATTATTGAATTGTTTATCTACATTATTACATTGAGCCCTATTTATAGATGACATCCCAATCCTTTTCCGTGTAGGATACTGTATACAAATTCTATTTCTATTTCTATTCCTATTCTAACACTCCCCATCAAGCTAGTGTATACAGGTCATATGTACCAAGTTTGTTACAGATGTAACTAATACGAGGACCACTGAGAAAATATCTGCAAGCTGATCACTCGACTTCACAAATTTAGTAACAATATCTCCAGAGAGTATCCCTGATCTGGATTGAGCTACCTCAATACCTAGAAAATACTTAAGTTTGCTGAGACCTTTAGTACGAGTCACGCCAAACTCTTGAATTACTATGCTGAATTTCCCAGACCAGGCTTTGGGAGACTGTTTCAGGCCATAAAGTGACCGACGCAATCGACACATCAGGTTAGACTCCCCCTGAGCAACAAAATCAGGTGGTTGCTCCATATAAACTTCCTCCTCATGGTTACCATGGAGAGAATATCATACTTCACGAATGTGTCCAAGCCTATTACAATAACTACACATAGGTCGAGATCTTCCAAGACGACCTTGTCCTTGTCGCTTTTTCATGGACTGTGATGTGCGATTTTCTTATCTCAAGGGTTTTGAAGTAATCATAGGACTTGAACTTCCAATTCCTGTGTTTTTGGAGTTTAACATATCAAAACCGAGAGACGTAGCGAAATATGACTTGAAAGATGGATGGAATCTGACGAACATAACCCAAGAAGAAAATCACTAAGATCTGGCCGAAAAAGGTGCATGCGCGGCGCATGGATCTGACGCGCTAGCCAGAGCTGACACTTCGAGCGGCACGTGGTGGCGCGTGAGTGGGTATTTGTCGGTACCGCTGATTGGGTTTTGGTCGAAATGGACTGATCTACCTCGTGGTGTGTTGGAGTTTGCGCAACTACTCGAATGTTGCACGGTGACTGATTTGCTTTCCTGAAAATTGTTGGAAATTTGCACAACAATTAGTCTCTCACTAGTTTGAACCTGATCTATGTTGTGGTGGTGTCGGATTCTGCACAACACCACTGGATAGAGATGTGACGCTAGCAACCACCGGAAAAATTATGCCCGGTGGTGATATTTTTTGTTTTGTTGAATCTTTGCTGGAATATTGCACAACAAATATTTTCTTACTAACACTCTGGAAGAGAAGGACGCAAAACAATTGCCTAAATTGAGGCACAGGACTGTGATTGTATTTTGTGGGTAGGATCGGAATGATGGCACGACCTGACGAGACGCAAAATAGTCGTTGGAATTAAGGCACGAGACTGTGATGGTATTTTATGGGTAGGATCGGAATGTTGGCACGATCCTACGGGAAAAATGGAAAAGTTGTCGAACCTCGAATAAAGTGATGGATCAGCTCGTAATCTCTGTCAGCATCAAACAATTCTTAAAAGAATGCCCCAAAACAGCGTTTGCCGGAACCCTAGTTCCGACGATCGGAATCGGGCAACTGTTCACGTCGGAATTACTATTCATGTCAGAAAACACTCTTCAAACTACACTATTCACATGACACTGTTCGCGAGGCACTGTTCACGCCTACTTTTTTGTGAGAATATTTTATTTATCAATATCTGAAAGTTCTATACAATCTTCACTCTAACCTTATCTTTGGCTAGACGGGCGACACACATTGGCTAATGCCGCCGGCCGGCCGCGGAAACTCTTTGATTCTCTACCAAGATCGTAGAAGCTCTGATACCATGTGAGAAAATATGAGAGAAAATATTATTATTGAATTATTTATCTACATTATTACATTGAGCCCTATTTATAGATGCTACATCCCAATCCTTTTCCGTGTAGGATAATGTATACAAATTCTATTCTTGTTCAGAAATAAGTCAATACAGAATGTTTAAAGCCGAGTCTATGTTTTTTAAGTTGCCTGATGCGTAACTCTTGCACTTGACACTAAAGGGATCCAACAGTGATTGAAAAATACACACATACATACACACGCATGACACGTCTGCACACACTCAGTTACAACCTACCATCTAAAAGAATCAGAGGAATAGTCTCTCTCTGATTGAATGGATGTTGAATGTTGACATTATCATCTACTGCTAATCTCGAAAGAATGAGGAAATATTTATGATCATTTAATTGAGTCTCAACTAAAGACTGATTTATGATCACTTAATGAAGAATCCAGGACCTTTGGCTACTTCTGTGTTCGAGTCTTACCACCATATATTATCAAGAGAATATTCACGTGCTTGCTCCATGAAAAAAGAATCAGACTGCACATGAGGGGGCATGTTGAAGGGATAATTAAATAGTAATGCTCTCTCTATAACAACTTGCTTTTAGATGACATAGTCACACACTTCAATATTAGAATAAATTGACATTGGGCCTAACTTAACCTCAAAAGCTAGCTCATGAAGTGAAGATTGCCCAAGTCCATATAAATAGACCAAATTTATGCCCAGGACTGGACATCCGGAGCGTGGACAATAATTTGTGGGCCCATCATCAGGTAAACCAAGAATTAGGATGAGTATGACTTTGATACCATTAGAAGAAATGGACATTGGGCCTAACTCAATCCGCTCATGAGGTAAGGATTGCAGACCATATAAAGAGACCAATTTTTCCCTCCCACAACCAATGTGGGACTTCAACAAAGTCTTTAAGGTCGTCTAGGATATTACTAATTCTAGAAGAGTGTCGAGCATTTTGGAGCATCCAAAATGGGAAGTTCCACATAAATTAAATGGAGTAAGTATTAACCAGAAGAAAAAATTTGCCTAGCACATTTGGGAACTATTACCAAATGATATCTTAAGTAGTAATCAAAGAGTATGGATGTACTTGAGGTCGAGTGAACGGTAATTCTTTTTTGGTCAAGAACTGTAAACTACTACCTCAGGAAGTTAATTCTGCCTTCTTTTGTCTTGTCCAAATTCTAAAGTTATCTTCACAGAGAGAGAGAGAGAGAGAGAGAGAGAGAGAGACCAATGAGTAAGAAACAGGTCTTTGCTGCTAGCAATTTGGAAGAAAGGGTCTACACTTAATACTAGTAGGTGAGAGGAAAATGGAAGTCATATTTAGTATATATGACAAGCGGTCCAACTAGATAAAGCGGCTAAGGTTTACTCAATAGCTAACTGTGTCCGTCATATCAGATGCCAGAAGCTGAGCTCATGTAATACTGGTGATTCCCGTCTTTACTTTGGATATGGTGATAGTCAATGCTATTTCCTCGTACTTTCCTGGAATCCTGGATATCACTGTGTATTTCAAGCTGGGAACACTTCCACTGGAAAATTCAGTCATTCCTTTGCATTTACAATTGTAAAGTGCTGCAGTTGGCTTATTTCTGCTTCTTTTTATGTATGCATGCCTATCTTTTTCATATAAACAGCCTGACAATTTCCGTCTTTATATGTTTGTCTTCAATATTGTAGTTTGCTCTCTGTTACCATTTTCAAAAAAAATTATTGTAGTTTGCTCTGACTTTGTCCTTGAATACTGCTGTGAATTGATGAATCTTGAATAAAAATTTAGTGGCTCGACTCTTTGAAAGCCAGATGACATGCATGTGTATTGTAAGAGCAAAATATGATGTTTGTCTGTAAACACACAACAACAAAAAAGAGGACAAAGGAAATATGATGTTTATTTTTGTCTAGCTTCTTTCTCAACCTAGTTATACTATTAACTTTGCAGGAAGGAGCGTGATCGGTTAGTAACGATCATCAACTCAAGGGTTGTGGATTCTTCATCACTAGAAGGGGAAGGAAATCAAACAATTGCAGATGGTAATAATTTAATGAATCTATCATGTGGTTATTGCTGGCGTTCTTCCTGCAAAGTGTTTGCATAAAGCTGAATAGTCTTCTATGTCTCATTCAGATACGTTGGACCACAGCAGTCGAGCAATTATAGAAGCGAGGAAATGGTTAGAGGAAAAGAGAGACGGATTCCGTTCAGATATTACTCTTGGAGGTTTAAGGTCCGTAGTTAAAAATGTAAGTAACTCCTTTTATCTGTCTGTGGAATTATCTAATTTATTCACATGGTTTATGTTAATTACAACATTTTGATCTTCCCAGCTTTATCAATTTGATGTTGTTCGCATGGTATTGTTAATTGTTTTCCTTCATTGGCATGGTTGTCTTCTTTTAATTTCTTGACCGGATTTCTCTCCTCTCTTTTACATACCTAAGTTTATTTTTCCTCGAGTCTCCACGTGCTTTACAGATAGGATCTCATTGTTAACGGACCTCTCATTAGAGACCGTGCCACCATTAATAACCAGGCTGTCTATGTGATTATATTCTCTTTGTGCATTCGCCATTTTCTGGAGAAACTTTGTAATATTGTCACCCTGCTTAAGCCAAATGCTTCTTGACTTTGCCTCCAAAATATTTCCTCGAGTTTAGAAGATCCTCCTTTGTATTTAACTATATCTAATTTATGGGCCAAATTTGGGCCTGTATCCTTTTATACTGGATGAACTTGTTTAGTTCTTTTTGGCTGCATTACATAAATGCCCTTGTTAGTTTTTTTCATTTTTGATGTGCTGTTTCTTGAAAAAGTCATTTTAATGCTGAGTCTAATTTGATTTTGGAAACGTGAACAATGAGAGTGTTTTTCCCTCTTAATCTGAATTAGTTGCCTAGTTTATATGTATTATATCTATAATATTAGTTCTACGTCGAACTTTTAACCTTTCTTTTTCTATAAGGAGCTTATTGGTGCTACTAGTGTTTCTCATGTAATATTTTACCTGCAAAAAGACTTATATCTACTGCTTTCAGCTATGTGATACCAAAGTGCAGCTATATAAGAATGTTTATTGCTGATGTTTTCGATATCTTTCTTGTGAAAATACAGGTGGATGATACTTTTGGCTCACCTGTAGAAATGGCCAAGTCATATATGAAGGTTCATCCACCATGGGCGTCTCCTGCTACTGATCATAGTGGACTTAGAACCCCCTCACAAATGAAGGCAAATCTCTTTGACGAAGAAACACCATATACTGTCAGTGGTGATTCTCTGTCTTCCTTGAAGGTATTTGAAGATTTCAATTTTGCTTTATTTCTGGCTTTTCACCTTCAGTTCGAAGCAAAGCTCCTATTTATGAAACAGTGGTTGAACCTTAGTTTTCTAGCATTAGACAACAATGACCTACAATTAGCACTAGAAGCTTTGATGATTCAGAGCGCCAACATTTGTTCAGATAGAAAGAACTTATTTGTAAAGCAATAAATTGGAGACCAGGCTACTTTCTTGTAAAAAAAAAGGTTGAAGAGGGAAGACAGAGAAGAAAGGTTGCCTTTATGCATATCAGCTGTTTTACTTGCTATTCTCAAACTTAATCTGGATTGTGCCCGCACTGTGTTTCAATCAAAGGAATGTGCTTCTTGACTCCACTTAACAGTGGTGCTTAAACTGCAAAAATACTTGCCAAAGAATGTTGCTGTGAGAAATAAAGGCACGAGAAAAATGCCATTGTGATGCGCTTATACTATTGTCTTACAGCGAGCCCTGTTTATACCTATTCTCTACACAGTATGTAACAAAGGTTTTCCAGTGTGGGACACTAAGTGTCATACTATATATATGAACTATCTAACCCCCCTCCCCTTCAAGCCGGTGCATAAAGTCAAATGTATCGAGCTTGTTACAAATGTAATACAAGGACTTTGGTAAAATATCTACAAGCTGTTCATTTGACTTCACAAATTTGTAACAATAATTCCTGAGAGTATATTCTCTGATGAAGTCACACTTTGACAATCAATCTCAATGTGTTTAGTCCTTTTATGGAACACTGGATTTGATGCAATAAGGACTGCTTGATCGTCACGCACAAGTTTTATTTGACTGATTTCTCCAAATTTCAATTATCTGATCAACTATTTGATCCAAACTAGCTCGCAAGTTACTATAGCCACTGCTCAATATTCTGCTTCTTTACTAGATTGAGCAACCACCTTCACTTTCTCGCTCTTCCAAGACACCAAAATCACCTTCTACTAAAACACAATATCCAAAGTCCAAAGGTTCTTGTCTATCACAAGGTGATCTGGCCCAATCAACATCTATGTATCCAACGATTTTCTTATGTCCCCTATCCTCGAAGAGTAGTCCTTTGATTTTTTAAAATATATCAAAGATCGCAGATAATTTCATCCCATGATTGTCACTGGGAGAGTTCATAAAAGGGAAAAGGGTCAAAAATATCCCTCTACTTTGAGAAAAGGGCTAAAAATATCATCCGTTATGAATTGGGGCAAAAAATACCCCTCTACTTTGGGAAAGGGCTAAAAATACCCCCCTCTTAACGGAAGTTTCCAAACCACCCAAAATAACCCGATTTCATTTTTTAAACCCGCTCCAAAATATGGATTTTTTTTAAACCTGTTTTTAAAATTAAATCTAATTTTTTAATTCAAAATCTGGAAAAAATTTCTTAAATCAGGAAAAAATAGTTTTTTTTAAAAAAAATGTGGACAAAAAAGAAAGTTTCCAGATTTTTTAATAAAACACTTCTCCAGATTTAATTTTAAAAAATGGATTTAAAAAAAAAATCAATTTTCCATATTTTAGAGCGGGTTTACAAAATGAAATTGGGCTATTTTGGATGATTTGGGAAATTCCGTTAAAAAGGGGTATTTTTAGCCCTTTCCCTAAGTAGAGGTGTATTTTTAGCTCCTTCTCAAAGTGGAGGGATATTTTTGACCTTTTTCCCTTCATAAAATGACTCACAACAAAGGAGATTCCGGGTCTAGTCATTGCGAGGTAATTCAACTTACCAACAAATCGCCTATATCTTGCAGGATCGCTAAGAAGCTCTCCTTGTCCCGCCAGAAGTTTAGCATTCGAGAATATATGAGTGTCAATGGGTCTGCAAGTCGTTATTCTTGCCTCCTCAAGAATGTCTAGGGTATTCTTCCGTTGTGAAATAATAATACATGGTATAGATTGAGCGACCTCAATGACTAGAAAATACTTTAACTTGCCTATGTTCATAGTCTGTAAGTGCTGAAAGAGATGTTGCTTCAAATTAGTAATACTATCCTGATCATTGCCAGTAATAATGATATCGTCAACATAAACCACCAACTAAATACATAGATCTGGAGTAGAATGCCGATAGAGCATAGAGTGATCAACTTCACAAGTCATGCCAACCATCTGAATAATTGTGTTGAACTTACCAAACCAGCCTTGAGGAGACTGGTTTAGACCATTGAGTGACCGACATAATTGACATACAAGATCACTAGACTCTCCCTAAGCAACAAAACCAAATGGTTGCTCCATATAAACTCCATCCTCAAGGTCGTTGTAGGGTAAAACATTCTTAATGTCCGATAAAAAGACTGATGTCGAATGTCAACCATGGATAGCATTGTTTTATGCTTTGATTTTACTATTAATGTTGTTTCTTTTACCTTGGTTATCTTTAATATTTGTACTATTAGTACCTTTCTTCAATATTTTCATTATAACTTTTACTCTTGTATTTCTTTCAAATCATTTTTTTGCAAAATAATTTTCTTAAGCCGAGGGTCTATCGAAAACATCTCTACTCCACAAAGGTAGGGGTAAGATATGCGTACACCCCATTCTTCCCAAACCCCACTTGTGGGGATATACGGGGTATGTTGTTGTTGATAGAGAAAGGCGGGCATATGCTATTTTAGCCTGTGGAAAGAAAGTACCATTGTAATCAAGTCCAAGTAATTGAATATACCCCTTGGCAATAAGACGGGCCTTAACACGGTCAATTTGGTCGTCAGAGTCAACTTTGATCACATAAACCCACCAATAATCGTCAGTAGATTACCTGATGGAAGAGAGACAAAATGGCAAGTACCATTGACTTGTAAAGCAGGCATCTCGTCAATCATAACTTTTTGTTCTCATCCTGGATGAGAAAGTGCTGCACATGTAGACTTATGGATGGAAACAGAAGACGTGATACAAAAGGCATAATGAGGTGATGATAAATGATAACTTAAAATGTATAAAGGGGGTTAGTTACAAGTGGATCATATACCTTTCTGAAGTGTAATCAATGGATTAGAAGGAGACAAGTCTGCAGTAGGTTCAGACAGTTGCAGGACGTGAACAATCAGTTCTGTGCTCGATACTGAACGGGACGATGATGATCATTCAGAAGAGGTAGCATTGTGGCTGGGTTTGTAGGAGGAGAAACAACAGACTCCTCAAAAGTCGGTATAGTAAGATATCAAGATGATCAAAATGTGCAAAGTGAGGCGGAGACTAAAAATTGTGACATCGCCTGACATAAGATACCAACGAAGACCAGATGAGTAGCAACAATATCCCTTTTGAATTCAGAGTAACCAAGAAAGACAAACTTGAGAGCATATAAAGCTAATTTATCTTTTCCCGGTAAGGGTGGCCAATGGGACGGGTCCGGGGCGGGGTAGGGCGTGACCGGTACCCGGTGGGACTGGCGGGCCGGGACTGGCTGGTTTTTCCGATGTCCCATCCCGATCCCGGTCCCGTCGGAGAAAGAGACCGATATTATCGGGTCGGAGCAGGTCGGGATCGGGTTTTTTCCGGATTTTTTTGCACTTAATTTAAAAAAAAAACATATAAACAAGATGGTGTAATAAAAATATCCCAAGATTGTTTTTGTGCCTCTTATATTATTTAATAGAAATATAATTTTTTTGTAATACAATTGTCAAAATTGCAACTTTGTGGTGTTGAAAGTTGCAAATAACATAGAAAAATTGCAATTAAAAAAATTTCATATTTAAAAACACATTTTTTAGTTTCTTTATAATTTCTTGTGGTTCTTCGGTTGGAATTGGTATTTGTTGGTCCAATTGTTCGACGTCGCTTCCACTTCCGTTGGATAAGTTTTCGTTGTAGTTTTCGTCTTTTTCTCTGTTGATTTCCGGTTGACCGCACCTTCTCTACTCCACTCGTATCCAATCTCTGTATAATACTGCAATCTCTAAGCTGTCTCCCGCTAACGAGTGTATGTGCTCTCCTATTTGAAATCTGCCGGCCGAAAAAGCGCTTTCAGACGCTATTGATGACGCTTGAATGTTTAACACATCTCGGGCCATCTTTGACAGTGTCGGAAATGTCTTCTCATTCTCCCTCCAATATTTCAGCAAGTCTTCACGTCCTTCATTGAGAACTGTTTGGTACGGTACAACACCCTGCAAAACAAAAACATCAAACTCGCTAACTTGGTTAGTAGTGTTACCACTATACATTCTATTTCTAAGGCTTTCAATACTAGCCGCAGAAACAACATGTCTTTTTTGAGATTGTGTTGAAGAAGAAGAAGATGGTATGGAAGTCGGTTGGCTGCTAGCACTTTCTAGTTGGTAATGCCTATATACTTTTTTGCATTCATCTTGTATGCTAGACAACACTTCTTTAGTTTATTTAATAGGTAGTGGGTCAGTTGGATTTTTTGGAGTTGGAGGTGGAGGTACTGCTATACAATCATAAATAGTTTCAATTAGTGCTTTACAACGTTCTATTTTAATAGTCGGATTTAATACGGCATCAATAATATAAATAGTTGGAATAGGAATAAAATATTTTTTTAATAGGTTCCTTATAAGTTGGTTTTTTCATATATTCATTAAGTAATAAAAATATTAGAGCTATATAAAACAACATAGTAGAAATAGTAGGATAATATATACCGGAAAATTCTTTTGTTGCTTGAAAAAATACAATAAGTTCTGAAATTTTTTCCCAATCGTTATCCACAACCATATAATTTGGATTTCGATTATGGGCGTTAAAAAAATAAAGTTATAGGTCTTCTATAATCATAAGCAACAAGTAGTTGCTCGTATAAAGAATTCCACCCAGTGGCTACTTCTTCGGGAATTTTTCTATAAGGTAGTCCGCAATCATGACAAGTTTTTTAATATTTTTTTTTTCGTTGTATTCTATTACTTCTAAAAATAAAGTTTATAGCAAATTGTATTTTATTAAGAATGTCTGCAAAAATTGTATTTTGTACGTGTCTTAATAAACCTCCCGTCTCACCCTGACCTTTTCCCATTTTAAATTTAAAAATATTTTTACAAATTAAACATCTAACTACTTGATAAACTTCATCCCTATCAAAAAATTTCCATGCATCCGACTTCACTCCCTAATGAATTAATAAAATTGAATATTTAGTAGACAATGTAGACTTGTAGAGAGATAGATTGAGAGATTGTAAGAAGATTTGTAAGAAATATGAAGTGAAAATGAGGTATTTATAGTTGGAAAATTGAGTTAAAAGTGTAAATATAATAACTTAGGGGTTAAAATAAATGTTAAGGGGGAGGGGAGGCCAAAAATGACCGTTGCACAACGGCCAAAATATAAAATGGTCGTTGGTGCAACGGTTATTTTGTGCAAAGGGGAGGGGTTAGGCGGGACAGGGGGTGGGGTCGAGGCTGGCGGGATTGTGACGGGCCGGCCCGGGTGGGACGAACCCAGGTCCCGTCCCGGTACCGAATTTTTTTTATAGCGGGGTCGGGGCGGGACCGGGCCAACCCGCCCCGTTGGCCAACCTTATTTCCCAGAGCTAAATTATGAACAAAACACGTACTTCTAAGGACACGAGAGCGAATAGAGTATATAAGTGACTGAGGAAACAACACTAAATGTAGAGTTTAATTCTGTAGGAAGACAAAAGCATTTGATTAATCAAATAACAAGGCGTGAGAAATGCATTGGCCCAAATAAGCAGCCTCAATGAGGAGTCTATTTTTCCTCTCTGCTACCCTATTCTGCTTAGGGCTATATGAGCAAGATGTCTTGTGAATAATTTCTTGAAAAGTCATAAATTGGTGAAACTGAGAGGATAGTATTCTAAGGCGTTAACACTAAGAAAAATGCGAATAGAAACACCAAATTGATTTTGTATTTTCAACACAAAAACCCTTTGTATATAGAAAACAACCTCGAATGGTCTTTCATTAAGTAAATCCAAGTACATTTTGAATAATCGTCAATGAAAGTAACAATAACAAAATCCTAAGGTAGAATTGATTCTAGTAGGACTCCGGATATCAGAATGAACTAAGAAAAAAAAAATATGCACGACTCTCAATACTATGTGAAAAGGTGGCGCAAATATATTTTTCAAGTTGACACGACTCACAATCTAAAGGTAGACAAACTAGGTAGCACCTTCTGAAACTTGGATACACTCGGATGTCTAATAAAGGCCTTGTGATTCACGCCCTGCGTCAATCGTCTGTCTTGTACCGTGGTCCTGTATAACAAAAAAATCATTAAAGAATGTCATTGTACAATTTAGGGTACGAGAATTAAAAAGGCAACCAGGGACGTAGAGAACATAATTTAGTGTGATAGAGGATAAGGGAGTAGCTTGTCCAACTATTTTTCTTTTGTTTGGAATCCATTGGCGAGAGTGACAGTGGAAGAGATTGTGAATAAACAATATCAGACAAAAGGAACTTATTATCAGAAATATGAATAGAAACACTTGAGTCAATAACCCACAGTCCAATAGATTAGTGGTCCAGCTGGGTGGTCGACCATGTATCAGAAATATTATCCGACTTTCGTTCTTCCATTTCTTGTTCTTGGTTCGAACTGTTAGTTGAATTATTTCTTGATTTCAACCGTTTATTCATTCAATTCACCGCCACAAGGGGCCGGAAGGACTTCTAGTCTATTAGAATTTCCTAGAGTAGTAAAATATATCTTTAGTTCATTTCATATATAACTAGCACTAGATTATCTAATATCACATATACATGTCTTTCTTCCATAACGTAAACCAAACATTCATCTTAGATTCAATCCTAATCATCAGTCTTAGCAACAAAGGCTCCTTGAAAGATGTCTGCTTACTTGCATGATACTAAATGAACTCCTCATATTCTCCTTCAGATAAAGAAAACCCCTTGTTACTTGTAATGTCAGTCTGAGCAACATGAGCATTTTTGGGTGGTCGACCATGTAAAGTATAACATACTTCACGAGTATGTCTAATCTTGTTACAATAACTACATTTAGGTCAAAATTTTCCAAAAACGGCCTTCTCTTCTTTTTTCCATAGTCTGAGATGTCTGAATTTCGGTTGTCTGATATACGAGAATAGAGGAGTCAACGGTCGGTGATGGAAAGGCCATGGTGTGATTGGATGGAAAGGCGAAATAGTCGAGAGAATAGTCATCCACTATAGGAACAATAGGACTAGCTAGTATTTGGTCACTCACCAAATCATTGTCACTAGGAAGTCCAACAAGTATAAGAACTACAAACATCTATCGTTGCTCTCGGTTGTTTTCCGACACTAGCAGTGACTGGCATCAATCTCTCAAATTTTTCTACACAACAGAATGAAGATTATATCACTATTCCCTTGCACTGTGCCCTATTTATATCTATACTTGACATAGTATAGTAAACGTGTTCCAATGTAGGACACTAAGTATAGTACTATATACATGAACTATGTAACATTGCAAAAGCTTCAAACTAATGAGATGATGAAAATTATAAAACAGCCATGCACAAGTTGATCTTTGGAATTTGATATGTATGATTGGGTTGGCGGATATTTATGAAGGGATCTCATTGTTTTGCAATGGGTTGATAAATTTAGAACTTTTGGAAGACTAGATCGAATTGTTATCAATCAATTATTAAAGAGCATTGCCCAAGGTTACGAACTAAAGGTTGTAAGCTAAAGAAACAAAAAAATTATAAAGCAGCCATGCACGAGTTCATCCATGTACTCCGATATGTTCACGTGGTTTAGAGGACATTGATATAGGATCTATTGACTTGCATCCGGTTGATAAACTTAGAACTGTGCAAGAAACAAATGTTTGATGCTTTGACTTCAGATCTAACCTTATAGCAACTTATTAACTTGAAATGCTATCATTCTAATAATAAAAATGGTTAGTGTGTGTGAAGTTTATTAGTCTCACCTTGATTAGTACAACTTCATACAGAGACTAGATGTATCAAACAGTTTCCCAAGTGACTAGTCCTTATCTTTGCGTGTTTAGTTGTTGCATCAACAAATTCATTTTTGGTGCATATGTGTTATTTTAATTTGCTAAATAGGTAAAACACTTTTGTTTACTCCTTCCTCTATTGGCAATTCCTCAGAATACTGAAATTAAATATTATGTCATGTTTCAAACAGTACCTTTGATCACACTTCATCAATTTAGTGATTTGAAGGAGCTCCATATTTTTAAACCGAGTAAGTTAGGCATGTCATGTTGTCAAGGATGATGAAACAACTACTAAGTAGTGCTAAATCCATTTACTTTATCAACTTTCTATTATTTACTGTCTTCTGATATGTGCTTTGCAACTGGATCACAGAAAAAAAATTCTTTTGCATCTGGTTCATGGAATATTCATGATGAAATACGAAAAGTCCGATCAAAAGCAACTGAAGATATGTTACGTGCCCACCCTTCCAAGGAAACTGACTACCAATTACGTTTGGTAGAATGCAAAGCAGAACCAAAATCTGCAGTTGGTGATTTGACGGGAACCAGTACCACAGAGAAGATAAATGACTCAAATTCTTTGAGACTTGCTAAACTGTCAGATGTACCCATTAAGTGGTCAGGTGTGTTGTGCTCTAATCTGGGGTTCTTAAAGTGGTCTTACGGTCTTGTTTTGGTTTTAATTTTGTTTTCTGCTGCAAATTACTAGCATCCTGTAGAACCTCATTTCTTCTCTTTCAGATGTGGAAATAACACAAGATGGTGGAGAAAGTGAGACTGGGCCTTTAAATCCTGGCTCTTCTATCCAGCTGCAAGATCAGGTAACCGTTTGTCTTCGGGATTGTTTTTTTTGATAATAAAATCCCCAAGACCGTTTGTCTTAGGGATTTCAGTACCTTATTCAGCATTTGGCACATTTGGACTAAAAAAGATAGCATCTCATATGGACAACAAGATGTTGTGTTTGCTTGTGTACTTTTGTCCTTATACTGTTCAAACTTACAGGCTATTGAGGCAATTCGGGTTGGTGAGCATGCTGCTTCTGAATCTTACATGCCTAGTGGTCCAGCTGTTCCCTCAGAGCATAATGATGGTATCTGAGGCCAATCTTTATGATCTTTTCTGTTCGTTTTATGGTGTGAAGCTAATTGGCAGTAATGGGTTCAGAAGTCAACTTACTACTACTTACCAATACAATATATGAAGTTGCCTGAGTGGCATCCAATTCATATTTGATCATCTGTACAAGTCAAAATTGTTGCCTACTATTACCTGGTCAGATAGGAGTTCAAAGTTAGCTTACTAGGAATGTGGGTTTATGGTCTGATAGGGATGTAAACAAAGATGGAGGCATCTGATGCTTCCCTAGTGTCTTCGGAGATGGAAGTGGTTTCTTGGCTACTTATCTTCTAAGCAGTTTTCAGGTCAGGCCAATGGTGGATTTTATCAGGGACCACAAATCGCAGCCATGGTAGTGACATTAGTCTGTTGATTTGGTGTAGGTGGGTTGGTGTTTGGAGGGGGGGGGGGCTGTAAGGAGGATATGTGAGAGAGAACTGTGGTGACTGCAAAAGTGTAACCATTGGTAGGGCCTAGAATGGTCAGGATGGCCCGTGGAGGAATACATATTTGAATCCAACTTATATCTTTTGTAGTTATGGATGTAAAGGAGCTAGATGCAAACCAAGAAAGCTTGGGCTTGTGACCAATGTGGTGAAATAGATTCTGATATCCGGTTTAGTTTAGAGCAAGTTTTGAACCCCTAGGCCCGACAAATAATAACAAAAAGAGGATGGGACCTGCGAAGAATTTAAAACTTGGTAATTTGCAATGCTGTACTGAGGGTAAAACTGCCAGAAAAATTACCTTAAAGAAAATGCTCAGCTCTTTGTTGTTCACTTCCAAATATCTAAAACTAAATTGAATTTACATCAAAATATTGCATTCCAACATCACAAATGATGTGAGTGAAACCAGCTTGACCTGCATTGGTCGTCAAGTTTAAAAAGCTGTTTGATTGACAGGCTCCACTAGCATTTGGCTACCACTCTTTTACCTTATAAAAAAAAAGCATTTGGCTACCACTACTGGTGGATGATCTAGACTAAGACTACAGAAGTTTAGCACTTGTCACAGAATGTGAACTATAGTTCCAGATTTCGTATATCCTCTTGCAAAACACGTGCATCCAATATTAAAATAGCTTGTGTATCATGTGCAAGAGTAGTGATGAGTATCATTCACATTTGTTCCTCATTGCTCTTTCTTGTGATTATGGCAGCGTTTGTAATTTGGTTAATTACATGTCCTGAAATTTGCAAGTGGCTTTTGGTATATGCAGTTTTCTCTCTTTTCCTTATGTTCTGGGGAAGGGGTTAGCTGCTGCCTGCTGATCTCATTTTCTCCAATATGGCCAATTATCTCTTATATTTTACCCCTTCTTACAAGTTCAGGTCTTCATATAACTGGATCTGACGCACAGGAAGAGACTCGACAAAATTTAGCGCAAAGTTCTAATGGCTATACATCATTAGAAGTCAGGTAAAAGAATGAATGATGTAGCTCTTTTATTTTTCTGGAACTCGAATCCCAATAATGCTGGTTCTTCTGTCGATAGTTTGTCTGCAGGTCAAACCAGGGAAGAAAACGACGTGTATGTTGGTGGTGAGAAGCCGAAACTAGGAACATCAAGTCAGGACAAGTCGATTAAATCTAACCAAATGGAGGATAAGTGTGAGCTTCTTAGCGAATCCGCTGTGGATGTACCAGACATGAACGAAACGACAGGGAGTCCTGACATGCCTAGTGAAGAATTATCGCAGGAGGAACCGGAGTTGGTACGCGACTTGGCAAAGAATGGGAAAGTTGTGAAGCAACAAGGAAAGAGACCGATGCGAAATGCTCAAAAGACCAGAGCAAAGAGGTAAATGATGAGCTATGTAGACCAGGCAGTCTGTAGACCTGAAGCTGTTGTATATTATAGCTTAAAGAAGAAATTTGAGCTATTGTAGGAGATCCTTGATTCATCTATCCTTTTTTTTCAAAGACCACGTGTGTAGCATAAGTTCATGTAGGAGACTAACCATTCCCTCTCGTCTTAAATTTGAGGTTTTTCTTAACCTTCTGGCATGCTTTTATGATTGGGGGTTTGGGGGGTGGGGGGGGGGGGTGTTACAACATTCCCCACCGGGTTTATGTCGATTACGCATGAAGTATGAAATTTTAGAGGTTCTGTCAAATCAACAAAGGAAAAAGAGTGCGAATTAGCTGCTGCCCTCCATTCGCTTATTGCTTTGAGTTGATATTTAACTCGCACCTAGGTGATTCAATCTTCCTTGAGGTTTTAGCGGGAGTTCCTTTTTGATGCCATTCCCGAGTGGCTAAGGGGGAAAAGGAGACCCCTATTCGATTCTCCTCGTTGACATTTTGAGAGAGATCTGAACCATGAGGCAAGTCTACTAATTCCCACGTTAGTCACCAAGTAAAAGTAATTTTTGTTGTCATTTTATTTTTCCTTTCGTCAAGTGTCTTTGTAACTTCATGCGTCTTCATATGTTCAAGATTTTGATTTTACATCCAACACAATCAAGATTTGAACATTTAATGTATCTCTAGTACCTTCAAGCAGGCATACAAAGAAATTTTCTAGAAGTCTGTTTTGATCTTTCTGGCGATCCCTGATTAGAAAAATAATTTTTTACATGGGTAAGCCATTGTTGCAGGAAGTGATGTTTGACGATATTTGCTTCACACGGTGCTTGAGAAATTTAAAGAACTTCTAACATCAGTCAATTTATATACAAATATCAGAATTATTCTTTAAATAATTGTGGTGGAAGTGAACCCAACAAGTGTCATTAAAAATAAAACAACAGGTAAAATTTAACAGTATCAAATAGAGAACGATGTTCTTTTTTAGATGACATGATAAAGTTCATGAATTATAAAACTTTTACAAATAAAGCACAGGTTACAAAATAAACCACTAACATAAAAAGATGGAATGAAAACAAGAACAAGTGATGCTGAATCTTCGAGAAAATTGTCACTTCCACTCCAAAACAAAATTTTCACAATCACCATACAGAATAACAAGACGAACAACTCTCCATTACTTGCACTTGTGTTTTCTTTTCTCCAGCAAAGGTGAAAATTTGACCCTGGTGCTAATTCAATCAAATACCTACCCATTTCCTGAGACTGGATAAATTATTATAGTACTCATAGAAATACTTCAAGGTAACACATTATATGGAAGGGACTAATATTGTACATTTTTAGGGAGGTTACGAATGCCATTGCTTTCATGCCAATCTTAGAGCGCATAGCATCCACGTCACATCTATTCATGGCTTTCAGCACCTTCATCTTAACCATTTGCTCCCTCGACTGCACGGTTGCTAGACCCATGCTTCTATACCTGAGAAGAGAAAACAAATGTTCATTCAAACGACTAAATATTAATTGGCATTCCGTGTCATGTAACAAGTCAAATACGTACCTAGAGGCTAAGGCAGCACTTATAGCTACATCATTAGTGCGCGTAGGCCTAGGTTTCTGGCGGTAATATCGCAAAAACTCTATTGAACCTAGAGCTTTAACAGACACTCCATCATCAGCTCTTGTAGTTATTACGAGTTCCACTCTGTCGTTAAAATCTTCTGACGAAACAAGCTGCTTTCCAATTGCATCGACATACCTAGAACATGGAAAATAGGAGTCTTAGTAAAGATGTAACACAAGGAGAATTAAAATTTACATGCAACTAATGAAGAGCCGGATTTAGGAGTCAACTCTGATCAGTTCAATCTTAAAAGTTCTTAGCACTGAAGACTTCTTATTTTTTAATTTATGGATTCATAATTCAATATTTGTCGAAATTTTAGTAGATTTCACACACACATACATAAATGTGTATTTTCCGCGTCAATATTGGCTTTAGTTGAACCTGTTTACTATAGGTTTTGCTTTGATGTATTGAAAACTATCTTATCACAAAGCATACCTGCCGCTACAGTCATAAAACTTTTCTAATTCCGCTTCTTCATCATCACCACCATCACCATAATGCACTTTGCAGTGACTTTTAGCATCCATATGCTTCCGAACTGCTTCCAAACTACTAAAAGAGTGACATCTATCGTTGCAATACAGGCACATATAATCCCTTTTAACCTAAGGACATAAAAAGAGATTTAAAAATAACACACACATAAATATCTAAATGAACTTGAAGAGTAGACAAGTAAAAAGAAACTTTTAGTATTATTACCATGAGCCCAAGATAAGTGAGGAAGCCTTTAGGATCCTTCAGATACTCGACATCAGGAATGAAGAATCCATGCTTCTTGTGCATGTGGACCATGAAGCTTTCTATTGTTTTGTGTTCTAAATCACACATGAAACAACAACACGGGTCCAACTCCTCAATATGTTCATCAAGATAGCTATCTTCATTCATCTTTAATTGCTTCAACGAGTCAGTGGCTTCATCAACCGAATCTTCCTCTGGATCGACCTCCTCCCACTCGCTCTCATCACCTCCGCTAATATCTTCATCTGCCTTGTCGGAAGGTTCATTTTGAGGTTGGCTTGGAAGTGGCTTGATGATAACACTATTCTCGTCGTGATGACCTGGCGCTATGGAAGCCCGTGCTAAGTGTGTTTTAGAATTCAGATGCTGATCATGAGCTTTAGAACTCCTGTATTCTTTGCCACAATGACCACAGCTATATAGCAAGGTAGTTTCACTTAATCTTTTCTTTTCTTGTTGAGAATATAATATTAAAAATGTGTTCTATCTAACAGTTTAAGCTTTTAGATCAGATGGTCACACACTTCAATATGGTATCAGAGCAGGTCAAATGTCCTGGGATTGAACCTCACCGCTACCCATTCTCAAAAAAAAATTCCACGTGCTTGGACCATGAAAAAAAATCAGGTCAGCACGTGAGGGGGCGTGTTGAGAATATAATATTAAAAGTGTGTTCTATCTAATAGTTTAAGCTTTTAGATCAAATGGTCACACAATTCAATACTTCTGCAAGTGCAGACTGTCTGGCTATAAAGAGTGCCTCTGTCAATCCAGGAACTCCAGCAACCTGAAATAAATGCCAAGAACAGAACAACGAGTTCTTATCTATTCAGCAATCAACACGCAGGACACAGAGTGGTACCCGCAGCTCTTAATAAATGATTTATGCAATAATTTATCCTAACTTGGTCAAATACGATTGGTTAAAAATTATCAATGCTTACAGTTGCTCATCGAACTTGAATCAATAATTATTACGATAATCCCTCCGTCTCAAAAAGATTGATCTAGTTTGACTTGACACAAAGTTTAAGAAATTAAGAAATACTTTTGAAATGTGTGATCCAAAATAAGTCTTAGATATTTGCGTGGCTGTAAATCATGTTATAAAGTTAAATTATTTCTAAATATAGAAATGTGTCAATCTTTTTTGGACAAACTAATAAAAAAAGTAATCCAATCTTTTTAGGCGGAGGGAGTACTAGGAATCCTCGAATATTGACAAATGTAATGAAATCTCATATTTACCAATGAACTCTCAATTATTCGAACTTGGTAAAATTCAATTCGTTGAAACATCATTTCTTTTAGTTGCTCATTGAATTTGTATCAATGAATTCTTACAAATTACAATTGAATTAAGGAAGTCTTGGAAGATTAAACAATGTAATGAAATCTCATAGGTTCTTTACCCAACCAGTGAACTCTTAAGTATTCTAATTTGGTAAAATGCAATGCGTTAATCATCATTGCTTTCATTTGCTCATCGAACTTGCACCAGTAAATTCTCACAAATCACAACTAATCAAGGAATTCCGGAAGAACAAACAATGTAATCATATCTCCTAGGTTCTTTAACCGACCAATATAATCCTAATTCGGTAAAATGCAATTCTATTAATTATACTTTCAGTTGTGCATCAATAGTCACAAAAGAACACCTCATCTACAAACTTCGTGTGTAACACCTAATCTAAAAACTTAAATCACATAATTCAACACAAAAAGGAAAAAAGATGTCCCATCAAATACACGAGAGAAAATTGATTATGCTAGAAATCATTCTATTGGAACAAAAGGATAATTGTGAGCAAAAATGACAAAAAAGAAGACAAATTAAACCACCTATGCTTTAAGGGTAGTTTGATAGCTGGTTAGAGTTATGCACGTATTAGTAATACATAGACTAGTTATGAGGAAATATATATTATTTTATACAAGAATTAGTTATGCAGGATCTGTATTAATTATCACATCTTTCTATCCTGCGTAAAATAATAGATTAGCCTATGCCACTAGAACAGGTGAGGAAGACCTCCAATCACTGTACTGGCAATTCAAGATGAACTCCTTCCGTGCCAACAGTAATAGTACTAAACTTTCAAAAGAAGAAAGATAAGATTAAGCTTTGAAGTTAGTAGCTGAAAGAAAGTTGTTCGTGAAGGTCGGAGCAGAGCATAAGGAAGGAAGCTCACTCAAACATAACTACTTTAGAGTAAGCTAATGGCATTGATCACACCTACGGCCAGAAGAAAGAAAATACTGTTGGAAATTAGCATTTGGCGGAAGTTGCGACCGACCAACTTTAACGGCTTCAACACTAGTGTTACGTAAGTTGGAGAATTTGGTTCTTCACACATGCATGATCTACTAAGTACGTAGATAATCGTAGGGCCAAGAATCGTCAAATTTCATTGAGAAATGAAAGAGATATTGGTCCACGAAGTAAGGTGTTTGAAGCATGGAAAGTGTGGTATTGTGTTCAATTCTCCCTCATCGGTAGAGGAAGAAAGAATTGTTGTGTATATAAGACTCGAAATTGGTTCGGGGTTTGGGACCCCAAGGGGTATCCCATGTGTTTAAAGGAGGGAGGACCTAGATGTGCTTCAGTTCAAGGAAAGACCGCGCGCGCGCCGCCGCCCGCCCGTCCCGTCCGAGTCCGAGTCACGGGCTGTGGGCCTTCTGATATTATCTTTTTGGACCAGAGAACTTTGCCAGATGTACAGTTTGGTCCCTGAAGTTTCCAGAATTGGGCAGTCAAAGCAGAAACGCCAAGCACTCAATTACTCCTCCTATAATGGCCAATCCGTTGGTCTTTCACCATTTATGTTGGTGACTTTACTACCTCCATAATGGCCATTATTTGGCTGTTATGGAGGCAGTTTTCAGCCCCTCCCTCACCTATATAAACACCCCCTTACACCATTGTTGAGCACTACAAATAACAGTTCATACAACTCACGAAAATACACAACCAAAACAGTTTTCTTCCTACAACTTCCAAGCATCATTTCGTTACTCAATATTCTTCACGGTAGCATTTGAGTTTCCTTTGCTCAAGTGTTCCATTGTTGTTTTATCTTGGGAGACAAATTGTCCAGGACGTATAAAGGATACATACGGGGCAATATTGTCTTAAGGACAGAGTGCCACACTCGACTCAGCAAAAACAGTTTCCATCTTTCCGTCTTCAACAAAATTGTAATTTCAGTTTTGTGGTTCTATTGTAATTTTCAGATTTCTAGTTGAATTATTGAATCTTTGTTTATCCTTTCGAATACTTGTAATAGTTATATACTTCCCGTACTGCTTTATAAAGTACCATAGAGCAAAAATACCCAACAACTTAAGACAATATTTTATTGTATTACTGTTAGTGTTCGAAAGATGTCGGTCAAAAGTTGTGTGACCAAATCTAGATATGGCAATGGTTTTCTGGTAGAAGAGAGTGACGATGATGAACGTGTTCATGGTGTCACCGCTACCAAGACTGGTGGGAACAAGCGCTCTCGAGAGCCTGAGGATGTCAACTGGGACAAGAGGAGAAGACTGAAGATGTTATTCTATCTTGCAGCAGAAGGCCTATATCTGTCCCAGATAAAAGATCCGAATAATGGTAAGAAGGAAATTGACACTCAGTCTGATGAAGTAACTGAAGTGAGACAGAATCCGAAATTGGGATAAGTAGTTTTTCTTACTTGTCAAGAATAAAGATTAAATGATGTCTGATTAAAAATTGATTAAAGTAAGGAGGAATATGAAAATAATTTATATTCCTTACGCTTTAAAAATCAGTAGTTTAATCTCATCTTCTTTCCCGTTTAAAGATTGGATTTTGTAAACGACTTAAAAAGATCTGTTCTTTTAAGTGTATTCATTAAAAATGCGTAAAGTATGTTCGCACATACGATGGAGAGAGATCCACTAACTGTGTGAAAACTGTTACCACTCTTAAGTAAGCGCCAAGAATTATCTGGGCACCAATCATAACGGAAGAAGTCTAAAAGTTAAAGACGTTGAGCCTGTCACACTATTTGGCAGAAGATCCTTCATAGGATGATATTGGACATTCAGTCATACAAAGCCTCCGGGCGATTGGAGTGGGCCAAAATTCCTTTGATATGATGATATTGGACACTCGGTCATATAAAGCCTCCGGGCGACTGGAGTAGGGCCTGAATTCATTTCATAAGAAAAGTAATGGACACCTAGTAAGGTGGGCCAGAGTTTCCAGGTCTTAAACGATCTGAAGGCCTAAAGAAAAGCAGAAAAGAAATTGGACACTCAGTCTGCCAAAGCAACTGGAGTGGGCCAGAGTATCCAAATCACATATGATCTGGTTACGCCCTAACCACGGGCAAGAAGTTGCTCATGTGAAGCAACACCACCTCTAAAGTAGAAGGGGTTGGAGAGGTTGTCCTCAATAGGACTTCATGGATTATGATCACTCTAAGATGAGGTGATACATATTCCTAACTTGGTTTAAGGGACGCTGTTGGTCAAGCTGGTTTGAGATTAGTCCAACAGGTCTGTAATAACTAAGAATGGTACAGTATGTCTGTAGCCAAATGAATGATATATTTGTAATCCGTGCATCTATGCCATCATAGATTAAGACACGTTAAATAGCAAGTCATTCAAAAGCTAACGATGTTGAGATTGTTGCCTACTGTCGACATAAACCCTCAAAATGAATGTGAGGTAGACGAAGAGGCAAAATCACCTTTCCAAATTCCGTCAAGGGAATAGCGAAAGAAGCACCGCTCCTCTAGAACTTAATCACACCTACTTGGGTGATTTGAAGTTTATACAAAATAGAGGGGGGAGATAAGTAGGTTGTGATCTTCATTGATGATGGGACAACGTATGGAATCCTTTGTTTATTGAAAAGCAAAGATGAAGTTGTTGAAGCGGATAAGCGCTACAAAGCAGAAGTTGAAGATCAACTAAGCCTACGGATTGAGAAATTCGTAGTGATAGAGGTGGAGAATGTGAAGCATCGTTCATTAAACGACTGCTCATTACTCACCTCAGTCTAACGGTGTTAGCCAAGCGCAAACCCGTACGCCTAAATTATGTGGGGCAAGGCGATCCTTACCGCTAATGCGATTCTCAACAGAACTCCGCATAAGGATAAGGATAACTCTCCGTGTGAGACATGGAAAGGATCTCACATACAAAAGTTGTGATGTGGGGTGGCTTGGTAGAAGTTGGACTACCGAAACAGGTCAAGTTCGACCTAAGACTGTAGATTGCATATCCACTGGATCTGTAAATAACAGTAGTACTTATCGCCTCTTGGCGTCAAAGAATGTTGAATTCTTATAAGATAACTTTCCTTGAAAAGGAAAAAGGAGTAATTGCTCAAGGTTAACAAGAACCCGCGGGGGCCTGACTGTCCGGAACTAGACGTTCCGTATCTACAGGACTCGAAAGTTGTTGGCTATCCGGAACTTAATATTCCAGATCTGCAGAACTCAAGGATTCTAGATGTTGAACCAAGACGGAGCAAAGAGGGGACAAAGACTTGTTCCAGTCCTTCTAGCTTGTATGGTTAAGAACGAACCATGGACAATTAACAAATAATTGTTATCTCCAAAAGCGCTGCTTTGGAAAGAAGCTAAAGAGAGAAATATATTCCTTCATATAGAACCATACTTGTGTAATGGTTGATCTTCCTCCGGGAAAAGAACCTTTGGGTTGTAAAAAGTGCTCCCATGTGAGTAGCTTCACATCTAGGGCCATTGTAGTCTTACATGGCATGGGTGTTGAAACAGCCTTCCCAACCGGAGAGTTGGAAGAAGAGGATCAGAATTGGTTTGCTGAACTGTTGGGCTTCTTCCTGAACTTTCATTTTGGTCCCTGAAATGTTAACATTTTGGTCCTGAAAGTCTCAGATAAAACAGAAACAATGAATCTGACCACAGAAACATTAACTCTGAAGTTAGAAAGCCAACAGTTGGAAAACCAACAGTCTGAAAGTGAAAGTCATATTGAAACAAAGTCTCGATATGAAAGATATGGATATCACAGATGACATCTTAGGAATTGGATTTCTAAAGACATCTAACGGACTGGTCGATAGTTGACAGTCTCGTTGAAGCCATCAATGGATATGAATCATAGAACTGATTGGAATCATGGTGCACCCATAGACAATGAGCGATATGCTAAGGTCACGTGTAGTTCAATGTATTGTACACACTACAACCGACCTGGTATCGTCCTACAAACAGATCAGTTGAACTAAGGTTCACTGATGATCTTAATACATGATCATAGAAGGTGTTAAGTCGGATATGACGATATCTGAATTATTCGCTTATCTACGGATTATAGTATTCTGGATGTCCAGCGGTTCTGAGAGAACACAGTGATGCAAACTGGACATCAGATCTGAAGAACACTAAATCCACAAGTAAATATGTATGGTGGTTCTTGGAAAATCCTCTAAGCAAACTTGCATCGGCCGATTCATGATGGAATCGGAGTTTATCGCTTTATACAAAGCATGAAAGAAGTTGAGTAACTTCATGACTCCTTAGAGGACGTCCCTTATTGGGAGAAACCCGTGCCTTCAGCAGTTATACACGGATGACGGCGTTTGGACATATCTGTCAGGAGACATAAGACCGTATGGCAGTTGATCATCACGGGTGTCACTTCCTTGTTTACTAACTAAGGGACTACCCGGAGATCAAGTGTTCTGTCTATCTAGGGGAATGGGCTTAAAACCCAAAATATAAGGACCAATACAGTGGTAACCCAACCTTACTAACTGGAGATCCCAGTAATTTGGTTCAATGGGAAAACTAAGCTGTAAAGGTTCAGTTGATCGCTTCAGTGGAAGCATGAGCACTTCGGATAGTGATTTCTGAAAAGAAACACCAAATCCAAAGCCGTTCCTGCGATAGACTTTAAGTGCTATCTGCAGTGTGGGTAAATGTTAAGTTTTCAAAACCTGTAATGCTCCTCAACAGTTGAGGTTAGGTTTTTGGGAAACTTTTAATGGTTCCTAACACTTGTGAAGTGGGGTATAGCAGGATACCTTGTAGGAGATCACCTATTTAAGTGCGAGGACGGGCCGCCTCAAAATGAACGCACTTAAGAATCCAAGACGTTGTCCATGGCCAAAACGGACAAAACATTACGAAGAAGAGAGTAAGGGAATTTGTTGTGTTGGTATCATTGACTTGGCTTACACTAAACACTGACGGTTCAAGACATCACGTTCACCGTGATGAAGTAAGTCCGATGGTATTCAACTATGGAAGGTTCAAAGCTGAAGCTACATCTCCTTATGCAACATCGGTCCGCTGAAATATTGCTGGAAATGAAAAGACACCATGTGAGTGCGCCAAAATCTCTTTCAAGAGGGGATTGTTGGAAATTAGCCTTTGGCGGGAGTTGCGACCGACCAACTTTAATGGCTTAAACACTAGTGTTACGTATGTTGGAGAATCTGGTTCTTCACACATGCATGATCTACTAAGTACGTAGATAACCGTAGGGCCAAGAACCGTCAAATTTCATTGAGAAATGAAAGAGATATTGGTCCACGAAGTAAGGTGTTTGAAGCATGGAAAGTGTGGTATTGTGTTCAATTCTCCCTCATCGGTAGAGGAAGAAAGAATTGTTGTGTATATAAGACTCGAAATTGGTTTGGGGTTTGGGACCCCAAGGGGTATCCCATGTGTTTAAAGGAGGGAGGACCTAGATGTGCTTCGGTTCAAGGAAAGACCACACGTGCGCCGTCGCCGCGCGCCCGTCCCTTCCGGTCCGGGTCCGGTTCCGGTTCTGAGTTTCGGGTTCTCGGGTCACTGCCAGAAGTACAGTTTGATCCCAAAAGTTTCAGATGTACAGTTTGGACCAGAGAACTTTGCCAGATGTACAGTTTGGTCCCTGAAGTTTCCAGAATTAGACAGTCAAAGCAGAAACGCCAAGCACTCAATTCAGCCATTTATTTTGGCTGAATTACTCCTCCTATAATGGTCAATCCGTTGGTCTTTCACCATTTATGTTGATGACTTTACTACCTCCATAATGACCATTATTTGGCTGTTATGGAGGCAGTTTTCAGCCCCTCCCTCACCTATATAAACACCCCCTTACACCATTGTTGAGCACTACAAATAACAGTTCATACAACTCACGAAAATACACAACCAAAACAGTTTTCTTCCTACAACTTCCAAGCATCATTTCGTTACTCAATATTCTTCACGGTAGCATTTGAGTTTCCTTTGCTCAAGTGTTCCATTGTTGTTTTATCTTGGGAGACAAATTGTCCAGGACGTATAAATGATACATACGGGGCAATATTGTCTTAAGGACAGAGTGTCACACTCGACTCAGCAAAAACAGTTTCCATCTTTCCGTCTTCAACAAAATTGTAATTTCAGTTTTGTGGTTCTATTGTAATTTTCAGATTTCTAGTTGAATTATTGAATCTTTGTTTATCCTTTCGAATACTTGTAATAGTTATATACTTCCCGTACTGCTTTATAAAGTATCATAGAGCAAAAATACCCAACAAATACCTAGCGCCCGGGTCCCTATTGACTAACTGGCTTAGAGGGCTCTGCACAATGATTACCTCATAACTTATACATGCATTAATTATGAGAGTTTCTAAATTTCAAATGATTTAATACATGTATAACTTCGCTCCGCTACCAAACGACCCCTAAATGATCAAGAGAAAAACTTGTAGGCTTCTATTTCTTCTTTATATATATATATATATATATATATATATAAGCTTAAGGGGTTGTTTGGCGGTGATCGCAGGTCGGCAAAGTTAAGGAAGAGATACTCTGACCAATTGCTGTCGCAAGCACAAACGTAATATTTTGCCAGAGACTTGGGGAAAGGGGTTTTAGCATTTTGAATTAATTTTGATTTTACCCCATACAGTTAGGGGCGTCAAATTTAGTTCATTAAATAGCTGTTTGGATATACAAAATATGATATTTTCTAAGAAAAAAGGTATTTGAAATTTGAAGTTTGATTTGGAAAAAATTAAATTGTGGGTTGGGAAAAAAGTTGCACTTAAAAATTTAGTGAAAACCATTTATATTGAAATTCATTTTCAGAAAATTTTCAAAATATCAGTTCAATATATAATCAAACATTCTTCTAAAAAAATAATAAAAAAGTGAAAATTATATAGACTAATAGAATGAGCTGGGTTAGAAATATATTCATTTACGGGTCAATGTGAACACAACTCTGATTAGCTCATTTAGAAGTTTGAGTCAAATTGAACACAGTCAAAAACTAGAATTGAGAAATATCATTTGATTTGGTTTGTTAAATATAATCAGAAAATGGGGGGGGGGGGGGAATCATACACATGATTTTTAATTGGTTGAATTGCGTTACGAGCCGCTACTTAGTACGACTTCATCAAGTATATATCTCGACCATATAACTTAGAACCTCTTACAACCCAACTCATTTAATGATTTAGCTAAACACGTTCATTTGATACTCTTAATATTACATTGGGGAAAGATCAGACATGATTATTGGAGGCAAATTATTTATCCGCCCCTAATCCCATTACTTTCTTACCCTCAGAAATATAAAAAATATTTATCTGAAATGCCCCTAAAATTATGATATCAACATGGTATATTAATGTTCTGAGATGGTATTATAGACATGTTCATTTATTCAAAACACACTTTTCTAAAACAAAAATCTCTATAATATCATCATCTTATATACATATATTGTGATGGTATTATGGAGGAATGCTTCACTGCTTCTCTTAGTCCTTCATGATACTATCATGATATATAAATATACTGCGATGATATTACAGATGAAGAATTTTGGGCGAGGAGTATTCAGTTAAATATTTTTGGTCAATTGGGTAAGAAGCGAAATTAGTTTAGGAGATAGCATAAGCGGGTAAATATTTTGCATCTTAGGGATATTTTGTGTTGTTTTCCCTATTACGTTTTAAGTCCAAATTGTATTTGAGACACGAGTGTTCTAATCCTTCAAATGTTGGAAGTAATGAAGAAGATTAATTAAGTTGAACGCACATATTAAATAATTCAAATCCTAACTGCAACCTTGTTCGTTAGCCCTAAACTGCGTCAGTTGTACTTTACTGTTAGTTCTCTAATACCTATGTAGTGTTGAAGAGGATAGTTTGAAAAAAGTGTGTTGCAAAGTAATGTATAAAGTGTCAACTACTCGCCTACTTCCTCCATTTCAATGTATGTGATAGTTATTACTTATTAGCATGTTTGATTGGATGTAAAATTTAACGAAGAAAGAAATTTGGAACCTGTAGTTATAAATATATCATATAATATATCATGAAATATATGTGGCTCTAAAAACATGTCAATAAAAGCAAAATAAAACTTTTAAAATATTTTAACTTTTCAAATATAAAAAACATCACTCTTTTTTAAATGAACTAATAATAAATAATGACAAATAAAACTGGAATAAAGGAGTATTAATCTTTAGTGTTTAAGTGTTAGGGTTTTCAATTGCTTGTGAAAGTAGTAACAAACATACACTTTATCAATAAAGTCTTGCATCTAATTGAAAGAGAACCCACAAACCACTTCATGGGGGGAAATGAAAAATAAAACCAGACAAAAGTGACCTTTTGAAGAAAGTCAACTTTTGGTACCTTTAAAATCAATTTCCAACAACAAAAGACCACAAATAAATGTGAACATCAAATGATGAAAAGGGGACCTCCTTCCGGCAATTCCGATTTATGTTGCTCGGACTCTTCAATAACGTCAGATTGGTGTGTGCCAAATCCTCCAAAAATATATTATTTTTGAAGGATTCGATACGACTGCGACAATATTTTCCGAGTCTGAGGAACATAGATTCCAATCAACTTATCTAATTGAACTTCTCTCAAGGGTTGGTTCTTGTCCGATCCTAAATAGTCTTTAAAACAGAGTGTCATAGCAAAACAAATGCGGATAGAGTAGCATATCAAAATTCCAAAGTTGAGGTAAAGATGACAACACTAGTAAGTAAATTACAAAACACTATAAAGATCTAAGGAACTAAATATCAATGTTCATCAGCTATCACCACAAAGCCTGTACTGGCTTGGGTTTATTGATTGATGTGACAAGAACTGTATATGTACACAAAAGGAAAAATATTCAAACAATGAACAGAAACACCCCCACACCCTCCTTCAACTTGATGAATTTGTACATAGAGGGAAACTCTAATGAGCTTCCCACATATGGGGTTGGAATCTAAATATTGAAACTAAGATTGCGTTGTGGATGGAGTTGCTTCAGCTTTGCATATAGGACACAAATTCTTGAGCCTCAACCAATGTTTTACACATTCCACATGATACCCATGCTCACATTCCAACCTTCCTATTTCATCTCCAATCACATACTCTTCCTGCAAAACATGTCATTTACTTAACTGAGTTACCAACTCTGAATTCATTTGGTATGCAACATCCTAGATGCACGCAGTGGCGGAGAAACCTTCATACAACGGGTGTCACCTGACACCTTTTCATAAACAAAAGTCACAAATATGTATACACTCAAACCTCTCTATAACGGCGTTATTTGTCCGAATATTTTCTCGCTGCTATAGCGGAAATGATGTTATAGAGAACATATAGGATAAAATAACATGATAAATCGAGTCCGAAGAACACTTGCCGTTGTAGTGAAATGTTGTTATAGAGAATGACTACATTACGCCAAAAAAAAAAACTGCATGTTTGACCGAAATGTTGAAAGATTGGAAGTACTAATAACAGAATTAGATTTAGTGGCATTCACTCAAATTATGGCTCTAATTATTAGGTCAAGAATTTTTCTACTCCATCTTGTTCAAGAAGAGAGTTTGATGAGGCATAAACCAAGAGAAACTTCTAAAAAAAGGTACCTAATTGAAGAACTAAAACATCTTTCGCTGTAAAAAGAAAAACTAATATAGCGTTAACTGCACTTCAAGTAACATTGCAATCGGGGAAAAAACCAAAGTGATATAGCAAGGTGCTACAAACATCATGAATGATGAATTAGATTAAGTATTGACACTTGGGGATATTCAAAATATTGCTTGAAACAAGTGGGACAAACCTGACAAATAGTGCATTTGACCTCATCCTCACTCTCATTGCTTCCAAATTCCCCTATTTCTGAAGGCATAGCCTGATAAATGCTTTTCTGGAGGCACTTTGACAATGCCTCCTCTGACAGAGCTGTGCTAACACTCCCCATCCTCTCCTCGAGAGCTAATAATTCCTGTTAACAGGCAAAAGATTAAGTTCTGCCGGTCGTAAAAGGTATTACTATCGGTGGGAACTTATTTTTTGATCGACCTAGAAATGTGACATAGAAATATATTATTTTTGATCCGAAGAAAATACTACTCAATGATCTTTAAGCTATCAGATGAACCTCACTCCACCACCCCAAAAAGAACCTCCACATTTTGATGAAAATGAGTACTGTTGAACAGAGTCAGTAATCATATACAACTGAAGAGAAAATACAGACCTCATAGGACATATTGTCTATATCCAGCCTCATGCCTCTATGCTGGTCGTAGAAGTTAAGGCCACCAAGAAACAAGTTGGTCTCTAACACAAGTAGTTGCTGTACATGGAAATTCAGAGTTCATCATAAAAACAAATAGGAAAGGGCTTTTTTCATTTTGCCCAGTTGGCTGAAATTAATTACGGGCGCTGACCAAAATATACAAAAACTTATACACTGATTATGTATATTTATGTATATTTTTTTGTATAAAATATGTATATTTAAATTTTAAAACACAAAACCTATAAATTTGCTTGCTACTATTGTTTTGAGCGGTCCAAAAATGTAAATGTCCCACTAGGAAAACTCCAGGGTGGTCAGAAATACTCAAAGGTGGACTACCTCATATGTCAATTCTTCATCTTGTTCCATTCTCTCAAGTGCCACCAATACCTGTACAGAAAACAAGTGACCAAGGTGAAATACCGTAACCATCAGGTAAACCTGAGCCACACAAAAACAGAGTCTGAGATTCTTTTGGGTAAAATACCTGAGCAACTCCATCCATGTTATATCGCTGCAAGGCATCACGGTTCATTAATCGGTTGATGCCTAGTTCTGTAGAAGTGCCGGACACTTCAGCTGATGGGAGATCTTCAACATCATTTCCAGGAAAACTATAAGCACTTGAATCACTCGAACAGGCATATGAGAAAAATTGACTCGATGACTGCAGACTGAGATTCGGAGATTCCGGCTGAGATGAATTCTGGAAATATCCAGATGACGCATCTCGTATTGAATCCCTAAATCTAGGCACATTCATTGACCTGCGAGTCCTAACTGATACAGCACGACTATCCTCCCTAATATCAAAGTTTTTACTACTCCTTGAATCAGAAATTGAGATACCACGAGTCGGTAGTGCCCCACTTACTTTCTTCCCTTTAGAAGATGATGAAGTGCTTTCACCTTCTGAATTTCTTCTCTTTACAATGTCCCTTCTACTAAATCTTGAATCTGTTGTTGAACAACTCTGTGGAGAGACATCTGATCCTGAAGAATTGCATTTTAGATTTCTCGGCACATATCCAGTCCTACTAGCAGTGCCCCTTGTGGGACCTACTGGACTATTTTGAGTGGAATACTTGGGACTAAATAACCTACGCGGTTTACTGCTTGAAGCTCCACTAGAGCAACCTACTTCTGTCAATGTAATTTTACTCGATCCAGCATCTCGATGCGCTTTTGATGACTTCATGTATCCGGAAGTTTCCGGCTCACCATGTAAACAAGTGTTTTCTGATTGATTATTTCCTACGTGAGAAAAAGATTTCCTGTCTTTGAGTGATTTTCTAGCATTAGGCATTGGAGACGACGATGTCCTACATGAACTTCCAACAACTTCTTTTCCATTTGAAGAAGTGAAAGAAGGCCGGAGAGGTCTTGGTTTCTCTGTTGTACTTCTAACTTGTGGGCTCTTCATAGAATTGAGCCTGCTGCTGCTGCTGCATCCATATCGGGAGCACAACTGAACATTTTCATCTCTGCTGTCAGCTATGTCCCTCAAACCTCTTTTGGGAACATAAAGGCCATTATTAACAGCTCTTTTGCTCGTATATTCATCCATAGATTACATATGACTCCTTATTTCTGTCAAAACAAAAATAGCCTAACGTTACTATTATTTAGGCCTTATAATCATGAAGTCAAACATTATTGCAATCACAGAGTGTAAAGAAGAATGATCAAGTATATTGCAATAGAGAAAAAACCTCATTCATACCACTCTGACATCCACTTTCAAGGTGATAAATATAAAGAGAACCTCAAGCAAAAACAAATTAACGAGTTCATAATTCATAGATCACGTAAACTTTCTCTAACCCTATCATCAAAGCTCAAACGTCCAGTTTTTTTAGGAACCTGAGAATCTTTCAATGGAAACACCAAAAGTAACATTATTCTGATGTTTAGTCATAATTTACTACATTTGATGCAACCTTTCTCCTTTAAACGGACTTGGGACCCTACGAAACTCACATAGGTGGCAAGTAAACCTTAATATTAGTAAAATTGCTCAGACAACTCTGAATATCACAGATATAAATCCGAAAGAACTATCCAACAATGAGAAAGAAAGAACCAACTAAAGAAGATCCTCCAAAAGACTTACTAAGCAAACGAAAGGTAAAAGGACAAGGGAGCAATAGAATCAAAAGGATGACAACAGTTATGAATTCAAAGATTGAACCTTTACAGAGTTGAAACAAAAGCTATCAAAGAGTCATCTTTGGCACGTAAATAGTCAAAATAGTAACAATAAAATAGAAACAAATCAGAGAATCCCGATAAAATTTGAGCATAACAGGAAAAAATCAAGTAAAATTCAGTCTTAAAAGATGGAAAAAGAACATTGGAGTCTACAAGGGAAGCCAACAAACATCGGAAATATAAACTTGGAGACAAACCCATGTAAAGAAAATCATACTGTTGACATATCATCAGTCAAAGACCATGAGAATAGATTTATTAGTTCTCTAAACATCAAAATATTATAAGAAAGAAAAAAAACAGCAATTCCAATAAAATTGAGCATAATAAGTAATAATAAAAGGGAAATATCAACTTATAAATTGAAAATATTACCATTAGAGAGCATAAAAAATAGCAACTTGGAGACAAACCCATGTCAAAAAAATCATACTATTGACATATCATCAGCCAAATACTATTGAAATACTAGCTTTTTCAATTTTCTAAATATCAAAATATTATAAGAGGAGAAAACAAAACAGCAACTCCAATAAATTGAGCATAACAACAAACAATAAAAGGGAAATATCAACTTTTAAATTGGAAATATTATCATAAGAGAGCCTATCAAGGAAGCCAAAGAATATCAAAAATAGAAACTAGGAGACAAACCCATATAAAGAGAATCATAAATTTGACATATCATCAGTCAAAGACCATTGAAATAATTTTTTCAGTTCTCTAAAATATCAAAATATATTAAGAGAAAAAAGAACATAATTTCAATAAAATTTTCAATAGAATTGAGCATAACTAAGAAACAATAAAGAGTGAAAAATTCAATTTTAAAAATGAAATATTACCATAAGAGCCTATTAAGGAAGCCAGAGCACATAAAAATAGCAACTTGGAGACAACCCACGTCAAGAAAATCATATTATTGACATATCATCAGTCAAAGACCATCAAAATAGCTTTTTTTTTACTTCTCTAAATATCAAATATTAAGAGATAGAGAAAAAAAAACAGTAACTCCAATACAACTGAGCATAATAACAAACAATAAGAGTGAAAAAAGCAATTTTTAAACTGAAATATTACCATAAAAGACTATCAAGGAAGCCCGAGCACATCAAGAATAGCAACTTGGATACAAACTCATGTCAAGAAAATCATATTATTGATAAACATCAGTCAAACACCATTGAGATAACTTTTTTAGTTCTCTAAAACATCAAAATATTAAGAGAAATAATAAAATTCAATTTTTAAATCAAATATTATGAAAGAGCCAATCAAGAAAGCCAGAGCACATAAAAAATAGCAACTTGGATACAAACCCATATCAAGAAAATTATATTATTGATATATCATCCGTCAAAGACCATCAAAATAGCTTTTTTTTTTTTACTTCTCTAAACATCAAAACATTATGATAAAGAAAAATACAGTAACTCCAATTAAATTGAGCATAACAAGAAACAATAAGAGTGAAAAAAATCAATTTTTAAAATGCAATATTACCACAAGAGCCTATCAAGTAAACCGGAGCACATCAAAAACAGTAACTTGGATACAAACCCATATCAAGAAAATCATATTATTGATATATCATGCGTCAAAGACCATCAAAATAGCTCTTTTTACTTCTCGAAACATCAAAATATTATGATGAAGAAGAAAAACAGTAACTCCAATAAAATTGAGCTAACAAACAACAAAAGTGAAAAAAAATCAAATTGTAAAATAAAATATTACCACAAGAGCCTATCAAGCAAGCCAGAGCACATAAAAAATAGCAACTTGATTACAAAATTATATTATTAACATATCATCGGTCAAAGACTATTGAAATAACTTTTTAAACTTGCCAAATATCAAAATTGAGAGAAAAAAAATACAATCCCAATAAAATTAGCATAAACAAGAAACAATAAGAGTGAAAAAAACAATTCTTTTAAATTGAAAATATTACCATAAGAGAGCCTATCAAGGAAGCAAGATAACATCAAAAATAGCAACTTGGACACACCCATATCAAGAAAATCATTTTACCCCCTCTGTCCCAAAAACATCCACCTACTTTCTAGTTTGTCCCAAAAACATGCGGCTACTTTCATTATTAGTTTGTCCCAAAAATAATTTATTCCAAAAAGACTGTTATATTTTTTATATATTTAGATACAATTTAATTTTACATACAAATATGTAAAGCTTATTTTAAACGGCACATTTCAAAAATATTTATTTATTTTTAAAATTTCGTGTCAATTAAAACTAGACCAATTTTTTTTTTTGGGACGGAGGGAGTATTATCATATCATCAGTCAAAGGACTATTGAAATTAGCTTTGTTCCAATTCTTTACACTCAAAACTGAAAACCCATATCAAATATTACATAAAAATTGCATTACAGTTATCATATCATCCGTAAAAAAAGATTAAAACTTTATTCAATTGTTCCTCTACCTTCTTATCTCCCTTCTTCTTGTTCTTCTTCTTCTTTACACAAAGAAAATGGAGAAAAAAAAGGGCTTTTTTAGAGAAATAAAGAAAGAGAGAGAGAGAAACGTGTAAATTATGTGAATATCGGAAGCCAGTGGAGACTGGAGAGGGCAAAAGCCAAAATGAGAGAGAAATAAATTCTCAAACAGATAAATACGGAAATGCCGTCCTACCAATGTATTAGCAAGAAATATCAACCGTTGAATCAAATTGTGTATTTGTATTTTTATATATAGAAAGTCAATAATTATGGACCACTTTTACTTTGGGTTCCCACCTTTTTTTTCCCTCCGCATCGGAACTTTTGCCTTCACGTCGTATAGGGTTCATTTTTAAAAAACGTGATCTCTATTAAAAAAAATTATATTTAAAATTTAAATATAAATTTTTTAATTAAGAGTGAAATAATCTCATCCATTCCGTTACATCTTATTCTTAAAGGTGTCCCCGCTTTACTAAAACAGTATCACTGACTCCCAATTTTTTCTTTTTTAAGAAAGTGATAATATGTTCTCTTTTATGAGGGAGACAAGAAAAGGTGGAGTAATTTTTTTTCACCAAAGTGCATTAAGAATCTAACTCCCTTTAAAAACTCTTTTTTATTTTTTACAGTATTATTTTAGTGATGGGAAAAGTTGGGTTGAAGAAAGGAGAACAATATGATTTTGGTGAAATTCAAACGTTACATTTCCATAATTTAATGGAATCGAACAACACAACTACATTACTTAAAATACAAATAATAAGTAATCTTTTTTATTGAATTATTAATTAATATTTTAAATATCTAATAAGTAATTTAATTTGTAAATATTTTTTAATACATAAAACTTACAAAAAGTCTATCAATGTATACGAGTGAGGAATAAATAATATTACACAAACTATTATTTATTTTTATTATTACCTATATGTGTAATGCGTGTATGCCAAAAATACTTTGGTAAAAGAGAAGCATTAAGGAATAATTACATTGTATAATTAATTATGGTAACAATGCTATTAAATTTACTCACATTTTAAAATTTTACAAAAACTGACCCACAGCTCATTGGAATTCCTATCTCCTCCTCTCCTATCTCCTCCTCTCTCTCTGATGCATCGACTTCTCTTCCTCGTTGAAAATTTTCTTCGATGACGACTTTGTCTCAACGAAAAATCAAGTCTAACTCGCTGTACTCGCTTTCTGACGACACCTCCTCCGCTGCAATGGCTTAGATATGCCTAGAAAAGTCTGTCACTAGGGGTGGGCAAAAAACCCAGAGTACCGAAAAATTGAACCGAACCGAAATTCGGTTTGGTTTTTTTCTCGATTTTTTTTTAAAAAAACCGATTTGAAAAACTGAACCGAATCAGGATTTAGTGATTCGGTTCGGTTTTTAAATTTTGGATACGAATCGAACCGAAAAACCGAATTAAATATATATATATTTTAGGCTACTACTATCTCTTGAATCATAGCTATTGAAGCTAATCTATGAAGCTTTTATGAAAGTCGCATGCGGCATGAACTTGATTAACATATCACCGAAGCATTGACATAAAATGTAGGGAGAAAAAATAGTTGTAAATTGATAAAACTTTAAATGGTCATAAATCTGCGCTCGGATGTCCGTTTTACCCGATTTGTTTTTTGATTTTGCGTATTTTTTCGAGACGGGGCCGGTAGAGGCAGTTGGCGCAACCAATTTTTAGAAAAACGTCTGTTTTCCCAATCAATTTGTGTTTTTCCCCAAAACCAATTTCTAATTTTCTTTTTTATTTAGTAAACATCTCACGATACACAATAGATTTCAACGTTGAAATTTCATGATAGTGTAGGTGTGAATGTCAATTTCAGTTTTGGAAATTCAATTTTAAAAAAAAAATCCCCGGCCCGGCCCACTAGAAAAAACCGATATAATCCAATACGTTCGGCATATAAACCGAACATATCGGTTTTTAAAAAAAATGTTGTATTCGGTTTTTTTTTTAAAAACAATTTTTATTCGATTCATATTTTTCGGATACAAAACCGAACCGAACCGATATACGCCCACCCCTATCTATCACTGCCAGCAAAGCTCACTGGACTTAATCCCTCCTCCCCCCCCCCCCCCCCCCCCCCCCCTCTTTCTCTCTCTATGCAGCGGCTTCTCTTCCTCGCTGGAAGTTTTCTCTAACGACGACGACAATTTTATTTCATCATATCTATATTTATATTCACTTATACAATATTATTTAATTGTGTATAATGCATATTTTTATGTATAATATTATTTAATTATATTTTTTAGTATATATACTTATACATTATACACTTTTATACATCTTCATACATAATGTACTTATATTTGTATATAAGTGTATACCACCGTATAAAAGTATTTTTGGGTCAAAACTTTGAAATGTAAGTTATTGCTATATTTTTACAATGTAAATCAGCGATGTGCATTTTTCTGAAATTTCTCCTATTATTAATGGAGTTAAGTTTTTAAAAAAAACATGAATGGGATCTAGTTGCACTAGAACATAATAAGTGAATAAAAAGAAGGATAAAGTTCGTATAAATGCTGGAATTAAAGACCGACACTCGGTCAACTGGCCAAGGTTTCACTATGTAACTGTTGGGAAGTGAAAACGCTAAAATTATGCAAGATAAATATTCATTCAAGTTTTTTCCAATGGTTTACGAAGTGAAAAGTTCAATTTGGAATAGGCATGTGGGACAAAAAATCTAAAGTAAAAATTTAAAATAGAAATTCATCTGTGAGTTCATCTATGTTTTTGTCTATTCGTAAATGTTTCAGAAAAAAAAAACATTACTGTTAATTTAACCATGTGTCATCTTTCACATGTCTTCGTCGTATTAATACAAATGAAAAAAAAATAATCTCTTAATTATTTTGATTAATGAAAGAGATATATATATATACAATTTTCATATTTTTATAATAAAAAAATCATATTCATTTTCTACTTCTAAAACCTTTATTATACTTGGACACTAACTATACAATTATTATAATACAATTATGATAAATGTATAATAATAATTACAATCAAACTTTACCTAAAACTAAGACACTAATCTGTAATATACCTGGTTTATATACACCATGTATATCACGAGCCATCAGTCCATTTAACCGAGGCAGCCCGTGATATACATGATGTATATCACTGGTATACTTAATATATTTACCACAAACAAATAGACATTGAAATTTTTAAATACGCAAATCATATTGCAACAAAAGGGAATTAAAAAATTCCGATATGTCATTTTCTTTAAATGCACAGTACAATATTTACGTTACTTTCAACATAAATAGATGGACAAAATAACAGGATAAGTACTTATTAGAACTCCAACAAAATAAAAGGACCCACCTACTCGAGCTCTTTTAATTTGCTTTTTGTGGACAGAACCAAACCCCACCACTAAACTTTGATATATTTGTTTTTTACAATTATTTTGATACAAAATGATTGTGAAAATATATATATTTTTTGCACTAAATAAAAATACCTAAATTGCCCTTTAAACTTGACACATCTGGTAAGACAGACACGTAAACTTAGTGAATAACTAGATAAACACTTGAACTTGACAGGGGCATGTCTTTTAAACGCAAGAATCACATGTGGCAAATCACGTTTTTATTGGAAAATATAATTTAATCATATTGAACTAGATATCAATGTTTAGAATTACATCTGTCAGGATATTATAATAAAGTATGACGTAAAACTTTATTTGAAAATTGAAAACAATACCTTAAACCTTAACGATCTCAATCTTGTCATTGTTTAGACGTATAACATATGGCATCTTACATTAATACGAGACAACCTATATATTAAACAAATACATATTTAATGCAAGAATTGAATCGTGATATCGTAATTATCAAGTTTTCAGATTGGTTACTTAAAGTAGATCTATTTGAACTGTAATCAGCTCATTTTTTGTGGATTATCTGTCAATAAACTGAGATATAAATAATAGGATATTAGAGTTCAAATTATAATAGTGGCCAAAAAGCTAAGCAATTTCTTTTCTATTTATATAAACTTTAATAAATAAAATCATCAAATATACTGATAATAGATATCAAATACCCCGATAATATAATCGAGATATGTAAATTAATTTGGATACCAATATTTGTTTTGGGAAAAAATTATATATTATTGAGTTGGCCAAGTGGTATACAAATGGACAAAATAAATAGACATTTGCGTATACGTAATATCCAATATCCAGGAAGCTAGACAACATTGACCCACCCAAATTGGTATAATTGTCATCTTGCATTTGGCCTACCTGTACTAGCAGAATGTTTTTATAAGGCTTTTGGTTTTATTTCTTTTTTTCTACTTTTTTTTAAATTATTTTTTAAGGTGAGGAGAAGAAAAGACTCAGATAGATTTTTTGCTCCTTAGGAAGGCTGACAAAGGTTTTTGTAAAGACTATAAGGTTATTCCGAAGGAGGATCTTACAACCCGACATAAGCTTTTGGTGATGGATTTAGAGATTAAGTTGGAGAAGAAGAAGAGGGTTGTGGATGACAGGTTAAGAATCAAATTGGAGAGTTTGACCATGGCTAGTGCAAAGGAGATGGGGGAGAGGTTGATGGCCAAAGAGGGCTTGGGGGAGTAGTGGGGATGCGACCGGTATGTGGAACAGGACGGTCAGTTGCATTCGCGAGGTAGCCAGAGAAGTGCTAGGAGTCTCGCGGTGTTATCGTGGTGGACATCGAGGGGACTAGTGGTAGAATGGTGAAGTTCAAGAGAAGGTAGAAGCAGAAAAAAATGGCGTTGCAAAATTGATAGAAAGTAATGACGAGGTGGAGAAGTGGACGAATAGGAAATTGTATAAGATGGCGAGGAAGGAGGCAAAGTTAACGGTTACGGCGGCGAAAACAGCGACTTTTGAACTCTTGTATGTGGAATTAGAGGGAAAATGCGGGGATAAAAAATTGTACAAACTAGCCAAGGCGAGGGAGAGGAGGGCCCGTGACTTGGATCATGTGAGGTGCATCAAGGACGAGGACAGCAAAGTACTGGTGGAGGACGCACATATTAGGCGGAGGCGGCAATCTTACTTCCATAAACTCTTGAACGAAAAAGGAGACAAAGACATTGTGCTGGGAGATCTAGAGCAAGTTGGTAGGTACCGAGATTTTGGGTATTGTAGAAGTATTAAGGTTGATAAGGTTAAGGGTGTTATTCGCATGATGCACAGGGGATGAGCGATCGGGCCCGATGAGATCCCAGTTAAATTTTGGAAGAGTGCAGACAGGGCAGGTTTGAAGTGGCTGACTGAGTTGTTTAACGTCATTTTTAAGACGACGAGAATGTCCGAAGAATGGAGGTGGAGTACAATGATTCCTTTGTACAAGAACAAATGTGATATCCAGAGTTGCAACGACTATAGGGTATTAAGGTGCTAAGCCACACTATGAAAGTTTGGGAAAGGATTGTGGAGACGAGGGTGAGAAAATGCGTGTCTATTTTCGAGAACCAGTTTGGATTCATGCCAGGGTGTTCGACTACAAAAGTCATTCATCTTATTAGGAGGTTGGTGGAGAAGTATAGGGAGAGGAAGAGAGACTTACGTATGGTTTTCACCGACCTCGAAAAAGCATCCGACAAAGTCCCTAGGCAGGTTCTATGGAGATGTTTGGAGGTTAGAAGTGTACATGTGGCGTACACTAGGGCGATCAAGGATATGTATGATGGAGCCAAGACCAGGGTACGGACAGTATGAGGGGATTCAGATCTCTTCCCAGTGACGATGGGGCTGCACCAGGGATCAACTCTTAGTCCGTTCTTATTTGCCTTGGTGGTGGATGGTCTGACGCGACAAATCCAATGGGAGGTGCCATAGTGTATGTTATTCACAGACGACATAGTCCTGATTGATGAGACCCGCAACGGAGTGAATGTTAAACTGGAGGTTTGGAGACAGACTCTAGAGTCTAAAGTGTTCAGGTTGAGTAGGACCAAGACAGAATACTTGGAGTGTAAGTTCAGTAACGGGAGCGACCTTGAGATATGCATGGATGTGAGGCTTGGTACTCAGGTCATTCCGAAAAAGAAAGCTTTAAGTACCTCAAATCTATTATCCAAGGGAATTGAGAGATTGATGACGATGTCACATATCGTATTGGGGCAGGGTAGATGAAATGGAGGCTCGCATCTGGAGTCTTGTGCGATAAAAAGGTGCCATAAAAACTTAAAGGTAAGTTCTATAGGGTGGTGGTTAGATCGACTATGTTGTATGGGGCGGAGTGTTGGCCAGTCAAGACTTTGCACATCCAAAAGATAAAAGTTATGGATATGAGGATGTTAAGATGGATGTGTGGGCTTACAAGGAGGGATAGAATTAGAAGTGATGATATCTGGGACAGAGTCGGAGTGGTCTCGGTGGAGGATAAGATGCGGGAAGAGAGGTTGAGATGGTTCAGGCATGTGTAGATGAGAGACACAGATACCCCGATGCGGAAGTGTGAGAGGTTGGCTATGGACGGGTTCAAAAGGGGTAGAGGTAGGCCAAAGAAGTATTGGGGAGAGGTGATTAGACGGGATATGGCGCAGATGCAACTTACTGAGGACATGACCTTAGATAGAGGGTTGTGGAGGACACATATTAGGGTAGAAGAGTAGTAGGTACTCGAGCGTAGTCCTACTTATGAGTACAAATTGATAGTTGTAGTGTTATTATTGTAGGCCCGATTAGCCTATCACACTTATAGGCACACTATTACTTTATAATCCACTGTAGTTTGATTTCTGCTGCTATGTGTTCTTTAGTGTATTTTGTTTAGCTTATTTAGTTGTGTTAACTACTACTCCCTTTGATTTGAATGTACTTTATATTACTTTTATTCCTTATTTGAGTCTGACCATCTGTCTTGCTTGCTTTACTCTTTACTCTTGTTTTGTTTTGATTGTCTTGCTTGTGATTATGCTTTGTCTTGAGCCGATGGTCTCCCGAAAATAACCGCTCTACCTACCAAGGTGGAGGTAAGGTCTGTGTACACTCTACCCTCTCCAGACCCCACTATGTGGATCTCACTGAATATGTTGTTAGTTTCGTTTAGTTAGTATGAGAAGGATAAAAAAATCATCAACGGGTTTCAGAAAAACACTCTTTTATATTTAAGAGATTCAATAATTTATAAATAAATATATATAATTCACTTATATATATGTAGTACGATTTTCGACGAAGGAATTTCAATTAAGTTATTTTCAATAGACACGCCTCCACCGGCCGGAGGCGTTTCTAGAAATGAGATAATTTTTTTCCAAATTTAGTTTATATATATGAATAGTGTTAATTTTCTTTCATATCAGTGTAATATTTTAAGATGTTATACATATATAGATAATCTGCCTTATTTTTTCGATTAATAATAGAACTGGCTTTTGTGATAGTTATGTGTAATTATCTTTGATATGACAAATAAACATTATTTTTACACCACGAAAAATCCACTGTTACTAAGACCATTTGGTGGATTTATTTTTGCCTCAATATATATTATTTTAAAATCTTCTAAATTGATCACCAGGATTTGATGTTTGTTAGCTAGTTTGTTTAATTTATGTCTAATAATTAGGATTTATTTGGTTGAGATTCAAAAAATTATGAGTGAATGAAAAAGTGTCATACCTCCCTCTATATCTTTAGTTTGCAAGATTTCTTCCAAATAGTCATTATTAAATATTTCACCTGTGAATAAATTTTTTTCTACGATATTTTTGTATCCCTCGTCTTCCTTCAATCTTGAAATAAACAATTCCTTTAATTATTTTCATTGATAATGAGAGGTATATATACAAATATACAATTTCTAAATATGGAAAATATAGAAAAATAATTCTACCTTTTCCTACTCTAATTCTAATACATTTTTCTAATACAAGACTAATACCATAATTACTGTTAGGTCCGGGTATGCTATGGAACAATAAAAACAAACTGGAAATAAACTAACTCGAATGCCAATTTAGTTTCCGAATGTCGGCGACAATGTCATCCGGCACTAGTGACAACAGTTCGATAAAACAGAAACTTTAAAGAGTAAATGCAGCGAAAATTTAAAGAACACAAAGGTTTAAAATTTACATACGTTATATTATTAATATAACCTATGACGGTCAATGACCGAAAGTATTGTATATATTTTATATACAAAAATTACAAATTCCTTTCTTTACAATTATACAAGATGAAACGGAAATGAATTAATTGTTGAAGTCGCAGATGACTTCTGCCTGAAAAATCTACCTAAATAGACATAGATAACTTCTCATTACAATTGCTTCAATACATAACAAATCTAGAATATAAGCAGCAATTATAATGTTGGACAGAATGTTGTCGACACGCTCAGGCAACACTTGTGATCCAGATTTCTGAGATGAATTTTCGAGAGCTCTCTTGGTATTTTTAATTTCTTATTCTGGATATCGATTCACTTCAACATCCTCTCTATTTATAGTAGAGAGTCTTCCTTGAAAAGCTCATTGATTTGTTGTGAAGGTTGAGGGAAATGTGGGCAGCTGATGTGTTTGTTGGAGAAGATCATGGAGCAAAATCCTCTAACTTCTTGGACTTGTTCCTCAAGCATAACGACTTTGACTTGTTCTTCCCACGTTTTTCATCTGCTCTTATTTACCTTGCCAAGTTACTTTTACTTCGTGGTAATATTTCCACGAATATTGCTTCATTCCGTGAAGTAAGACAAAATTGTTTTTCATAAAATGTTGGTCCGAATGTTGTGACATTTGTTCCAACATTTCTTAAATTCAAATTAGTAATTAAAATGATATGTTGGGTAGAATGTCACAACACCAAACCCAACATTAACAATTATAATTATACATGAATTGCAATTTGTGGAGTCCAAATTGAACCATGATATACACGTGTATATCGGTATTTTAAATCTGAATCATCCCATTTAATTAATAATCCGAATTCTTGCCGTATAGAATCCATTAAAGGAGGAAGCGTTCTCGGCCACTAATTTTTTCATTTTCAAGATTCGAGCCTAATAACTCTAGTTAAGAGTGAAGAGATCTCATCTATTCCATCACATCTTTTAGTGGTTCAAGGAGCAATTAAAGATAGGTAGAGTGGTTCTTAAATCAAAAATAAAATAATTCTAGCGATCAATTTTTTTATTTGAGAGGAAGAAAAAAAAGCATTACATACTTTATCAAAACATTAACTACCATTTACAAGAACCTTTTCTGTTGAACTAATTAGAATCAAGATTATAGATCATTGAGAGGTTTGATGCACTTTTTAGCCCGTTAAGTAATGAAAAAACTTTTTTACTATTGCATTAGTGAATGCAATAAGCGCACATATATATATATATATATTGAGATCACATTATGTCGTTTTTCCAATCAGCAATTTTTCTTGTCATTGATGGATATGTAGAGAAGAAAATGGAGATATTTCAAGTTCAAACAACTCTGCAATGGGTATAACAACAACATACCCAGTGAAATCCCACAACGTGGGTCTGGAGAGGGTAGAGTGTATGCAGACCTTACCTCTCCTTTGGTAGGTAGAGAGCGGCTGTTTTCGAGAGGCCATCGGCTCAAGACAGAGCATAAGCAAAAGCAAAAGCAAAGCAAGAGCACAACAAGAGAAATGGTCAGACCCAGTCAGAAAAAATTTAAAGCAATATAAAAATGCTGATATCAAAAGTAACTAATAGCGCATTCAGTAACTAATAGCGCATTCAGTAACTAGCGCATGTATCTGTTGTTAGGTTGGTGAAAAATTAATTGCGTTATTAAAGTCAAAGATGATATCTTATCAACTATTTAAACTTGATATTTTTGTCTTTAAAGATTCCATTTTGCTATCCTTTTGATTAGGTTATCCATAGTAAATCACCACATCTTATTTGATAGAAATCTACGGCAAGGTGCACTAGGGCCATTTTTTAAAATTTGAAGGGGTGAAACGTTTCAATAGAAAATTGTAAGGGATCAAGGTACTATACAAGCATAAGTTTAAAAGGTCATGGTGGATTTTATCCTACTTCTAAATTAAATAAATGTTATGATTTAAATATTCCACAAATGGTCCCTATTAAGTCGAAAAGACTAAAGATGGTGAAATGAAAATCATTGAAGGATAAGGTTGTCGAAATCAGTCCCTAATTGATGCACTATTAGGGGTGAGCGGATCCGGATACCCTAACTTTTTTTAACTATCGGACCCTACCCAGTGAAAGATCGGTTCCTAAATTTACTATCCGGAACCTACCCGTAGCAATCATTACCCGGAACCTACCCGGACCCTGCGGTTCCAGGTAGGTTCCCGGGTACCCGGTAACAATCAGATGAAATGAACACTTTTACACTGTGTTATTCCTAAAATTGTTGGACCTGACTTATAGTTCAAAACAATAAACACAACTGAACATGTTTTCTCATATCCATTATAAGCTTAACATAAGTATTTCAGACCTTCCGCTAGATTCTAAAATATACAGCAAATACTATCTGTTAATTAATTGATGAATCTAAAATAAACAGCAAGTACACCTTTGTTTCCTCATATCAATTCTAAAATATGAAATTGTAGAATCCATATTATTGAATAAATGAATGAAGTTGCAGGTGTCTGCTAAAGTTTAGTACATCGCTTCAGATTTTCTTCGCAATAAATTTTGAGAATTCTCTTTCGGGATTAACAGAGAAGTGAAGTGCACAAAATTTCTCTTTCGAAATTAGCACAATATACACATCGAGATTGATACCCTAAAACAACATAAACCCTAAACTTTGTGCAACCATGCATTGGAATCCATATGCAACTGATATTGATTTATCACAATCATTAGAATCCACATGCAAATGATATTGACTGAAAAATTGCATTCAATAACAGAAAATAATATATGGAGAAAACCGAAATCATATACACAAATCTCAAATAAACAGATAAAATCGAAATTAATTACACAAACCTCAGATAACCAGATAAAAAACTTCGATTTTCATAGAGCCGAGCTTGATTCAAAACCTTAAATAAAAATCTTCAAATTGAGTCGAGCTTACCGTCAATTCGAGCTTCAATCTTTGATTTTCAATCTTCGACTTCAATCTTTGATCTTCAATTTTCGTCGAACTCTGTGTGTGTGAGAGAGAGTTTAGGGCTTTCTAGAGAATGTTAGAATGAGCGCTGCCTTCTAGAGTATATTTAGGGCTTCCTTTTATTAACTAAAAATAATGGAATTTTAAAAGTAAAAATATTTAATATTTCATAGGTTCCGGATATCGGTTATGGGTCCGGGTACCCTGTCTCTAATTTCTGGAACCGGAACCGGACCCGACATTGATCGATTCCTAATTTTAGGACCCGGACCCTACCCGTTATTATAATATATCTATCCGGAACCTACCCGTTAGTGTCGGTTTCGGTCGGGTATCTGGGTCTCTGTACCCGTGCTCACCCCTATGCACTATAGTTAGGCAACTAGGTAATGACAAATTAATTTGACTACTAACACATGTTGGAAATTAGCCTTTGGCGGGAGTTGCGACCGACCAACTTTAACGGCTTAAACACTAGTGTTACGTATGTTGGAGAATCTGGTTCTTCACACATGCATGATCTACTAAGTACGTAGATAACCGTAGGGCCAAGAATCGTCAAATTTCATTGAGAAATGAAAGAGATATTGGTCCACGAAGTAAGGTGTTTGAAGCATGGAAAGTGTGGTATTGTGTTCAATTCTCCCTCATCGGTAGAGGAAGAAAGAATTGTTGTGTATATAAGACTCGAAATTGGTTTGGGGTTTGGGACCCCAAGGGGTATCCCATGTGTTTAAAGGAGGGAGGACCTAGATGTGCTTCGGTTCAAGGAAAGACCACACGCGCGCCGCCGCCGCCCGCCCGTCCGATTCCGGGTTCACGGGTTCACGGGTCACGGGTCACGGGCTGTGGGCCTTCTGATATTATCTTTTTGGGCCAGAGAACTTTGCCAGAAGTACAGTTTGATCCCAGAAGTTCCAGATGTACAGTTTGGTCCCTGAAGTTTCAAGATGTACAGTTTGGTCCCTGAAGTTTCCAGAACGTCAGAATTTGGACAGTCAAAGCAGAAACGCCAAGCACTCAATTCAACCATTTATTTTGGCTGAATTACTCCTCCTATAATGGCCAAATCTGTTGGTCTTTCACCATTTATGTTGGTGACTTTACTACCTCCATAATGGCCATTATTTGGCTATTATGAAGGCAGTTTTTCAGCCCCTCCATCACCTATATAAACACCCCCTTACACCATTGTTGAGCACTAAGAACATACATATATGATACACGAAAAATACAGAAAAATACACAAGCAAAACAGTTTCTTCCTACACCTTTCAAGGCATCATTTCGTTACTCAATATTCTTCACGGTAGCTCTTGAGTTTCCTTTGCTCAAGTGTTCCATTGCTGTTTTATCTTGGGAGACAAATTGTCCAGGACGTATAAAGGATACATACGGGGCAATATTGTCTTAAGGACAGAGTGCCACACTCGACTCAGCAAAACCAGTTTCCATTTTTCCGTCTTCAACAAAATTGTAATTTCAGTTTTGTGGTTATATTGTAATTTTCAGATTACTAGTTGAATTATTGAATCTTTGTTTATCCTTTCGAATACTTATAATAGTTATATACTTCTCGTACTGCTTTATAAAGTACCATAGAGCAAAAATACCCAACAACTTAAGATAATACTTGTATAGTATTACTATTAGTGTTCGAAAGATGTCGGTCAAAAGTTGTGTGACCAAATCGGGATATGAAAATGGTTTTCTGGTAGAAGAGAGTGATGATGATGAACGTATTCATAGTGTCACCGCTACCAAGACTGGTGGGAACAAGCGCTCTCGAGAGCCTGAGGATGTCAACTGGGACAAGAGGAGAAGACTGAAGATGTACTTCTATCTTGCAGCAGAAGGCCTGTATCTATCCCAGACAAAAGATCCGAATAATGGTAAGAAGGAACTGGACACTCAGTTTGATGAAGTGACTGAAGTGAGCCAGAATCCGAAATTGGGATAAGTAGTTTTTCTTACTTGTCAATAATAAAGATTAAATGATGTCTGATTAAAAATGGATTAAAGTAAGGAGGAATATGAAAATAATTTATATTCCTTACGCTTTAAAATCAGAAGTTTAATCTTATCTTCTTTTCCGTTTAAAGATTGGATTGTAAACGACTTAAAAAGATCAGTTCTTTTAAGTGTAATTGTTAACGTATGTAAAGTATGTTCGCACATACGATGGAGAATCCACTAACTGTGCGAAAACTGTTACCATTCTTAAGTAAGCGCCAAGAATTATCTGGGCACCAATCTTAACGGAAGGAGTCTAAAAGTTAAAGACGTAGAACCTGTCATACTATTTGGCAGAAGATCCTTCATAGGATGATATTGGACACTCAGTCATACAAAGCCTCCGGGCGACTGGAGTGGGCCAAAATTCCTTTGATATGATGATATTAGACACTCAGTCATACAAAGCCTCCGGGTGACTGGAGTGGGGCCAGAATTCATTTCATAGGAAAAGTAATGGACACCTAGTGTGGTGGGCCAGAGTTTCCAGGTCTTAATGATCTGAAGGCCTAAAGAAAGGCAGTAAAAAAATTGGACACTCAGTCTGCCAAAGCAACTGAAGTGGGCCAGAATATCGAGATCACATATGATCCGGTTACGCCCTAACCACGGGCAAGGGGTTGTTCATGTGAAGCAACGCCACCTCTAAAATCAAAGGGGCTGGAGAGGTTGTCCTCAATAGGACTTCAAGGAATGGATCACTCTAAAAAGAGGTGATACATGTTTCGAACTTGGTTTAAGGGACGTTGTTGGTCAAGTTGGTTTGAGACTAGTCCAACAGGTCTGTAATAACTAAGAATTGTACAATATGTCTATAGCCAAATGAATGATATATTTGTAATCCGTGCATCTATGCCATCATAGATTAAGACACGCTAAATAGTAAGTCATTCAAAAGCTAACGATGTTGAGATTGTTGCCTCCTTTCGACATAAACCCTCAAAATGAATGTGAGGTAGGCGAAGAGGCAAAATCACTTTTCCAAATTCCGTCAAGGGAATAGCGAAAGAAGCACCGCTCCTCTAGAACTTAGTCACACCTACTTGGGTGATTTGAAGTTTATACAAAATAGAGGGGGGAGACAAGTACGTTGTGATCTTCATTGATGATGGTACAACGTATGGAATCCTTTGTTTGTTAAAAAGCAAAGATGAAGTTGTTGAAGCGGATAAGCGCTACAAAGCAGAAGTTGAAAATCAACTAAGCCTATGGATTGCGAAATTCATAGCGATAGAGGGGGAGAATGTGAAGCAGCGTTCATTAAACGACTGTTCATTACTCACCTCAGTCTAACGGTGTTAGCCAAGTGCAAACCCGTACGCCTAAATTATGTGGGGCAAGGCGATCTTTACCGCTAGTGCGATTCTCAACAGAACTCCGCATAAGGATAAGGATAACTCTCCGTGTGAGACATGAAAAGGATCTCACATACAAAAGTTGTGATGTGGGGTGGCTTGGTAGAAGTTGGACTACCGAAACAGGTCAAGTTCGACCTAAGACTGTAGATTGCATATCCACTGGATCTGTAAATAACAGTAGTACTTATCGCCTCTTGGCGTCAAAGAATGCTGAATTCTTATAAGATAACTTTCCTTGAAAAAGGAAAAAGGAGTAATTGCTCAAGGTTAACAAGAACCCGCGAGGGCCTGACTGTCAGGAACTAGATGTTCCGTATCTACAGGACTCGAAAGTTGCTAGCTATCCGGAACTTAATATTTCAGATCTGCAGAACTCAAAGATTCTAGATGTTGAACCAAGACGGAGCAAAGAGGGGACAAAGACTTGTTCTAGTCCTTCTAGCTTGTATGGTTAAGAACGAACCATGGACAATTAACAAATAATTGTTATCTCCAAAAGCGCTGCTTTGGAAAGAAGCTAAAGAGAGAAATATATTCCATCATATAGAACCATACTTGAGTAATGGTTGATCTTCCTCCGGGAATAGAACCTTTGGGTTGTGAAAAATGATACTCAAAAGTGAGTACAAAGTAGATGGATCTACTGACGAGTTCAAAGCCTCGGCTACTTGTACATGTGCTCCCCTGGGAGTAGCTTAACATCATGGGCCATTGCAGTCTTGCGTGGCATGAATGTTAAAGCGACCTTCCCAATCGGAGAGTTGGAAGAAGAGAATCGAGTTGGTTTTCTGGATTTGTTGGGCCTTTTCCTGAATTTTCATCTTGGTCCTGAAATGTCTACATTTTGGTCTGAAAGTTCAGGATAAAGCGAAACAATGAATCTGACCACAGAAACATTGACTCTGAAGTTAGAAAGCCAACAGTTGGAGAATCAACAGTCTGAAAGTAAAAGTCATATTGAAACAAAGTCTCGATATGAAAGATATGGATATCACATATGACATCTTAGGAATTGGATTTCTAAATACATCTAACGGACTGGTCGATAGTTGACAGTCTCGTTGAAGCCATCAATGGATATGAATCATAGAACTGATTGGAATTATGGTGCACCCATAGACAAGGAGCGATACGCATAGATCACGTGTAGTTCAATGTATTGTACACACTACAACCGACCTGGTATCGTCCTACAATCAGATCAGTTGAACTAAGGTTCGCTGATAATCTTAATACATGATCAATAGAAGGTGTTAAGTCGGATATGACGATATCTGAATTATTCGCTTATCTACGGATTATAATATTCTGGATGTCCAGCGGTTCTGAGAGAACACAGTGATGCAAACTGGACATCAGATCTGAAGAACACCAAAGCCACAAGTAAATGTGTTTTCCTCTAAGCAAACTTGCATCGGCCGATTCATGATGGAATCAGAGTTTATCACTTTATACAAAGTATGAAAGAAGTTGAGTAACTTCACGACTCCTTAGAGGACGTCCCTTATTGGGAGAAACCCGTGCCTTCAGCTGTTATACACTGTGGCTAGCCGGTCGGCTTTAGGAAGGACACGGATGACGGCGTCTGGACATATCTCTCAGGATTTGTCAGGAGACATAAGACCGTATGGCAGTTGATCATCACGGGTGTCACTTCCTTGTTTACTAAGTAAGGGACTACCCGGAGATCAAGTGTTCTGCCTGTCTAGGGGAATGGGCTTAAAACCCAAAATATACGGACCAATACAGTGGTAACGCAACCTTACTAACTGGAGATCCCAGTAATTTGGTTCAATGGGAAAACTAAGTTGTAAAGGTTCAGTTGATCGCTTCAGTGGAAGCATGAGCACTTCAGATAGTGATTTTTGAAAAGAAACACCAAATCCAAAGCCGTTCCCGCGATAGACTTTAAGTGCTATCTGCAGTGTGGGTAAATGTTAAGTTTTCAAAACCTGTAATGCTCCTCAACAGTTGTGGTTAGGTTTTTGGGAAACTTTTAATGGTTCCTAACACTTGTGAAGTGGGGTATAGCAGGATACCTTGTAGGAGACCACCTATTTAAGTGCGAGGACGGGCCGCCTCAAAATGAACGCACTTAAGAATCCAAGACGTTGTCCATGGCCAAAACGGACAAAACATTACGAAGAAGAGAGTAAGAGAATTTGTTGTGTTGGTATCATTGTCTTGGCTTACATTAAACACTGACGGTTCAAGACATCACGTTCACCGCGCAGTAAGTAAGTCCGATGATATTCAACTATGGAAGGTTCAAAGCTGAGGCTACCTCTCCTTATGCAACATCGGTCCGCTAAAATATTGCTGGAAATGAAAAGACACCATGTGAGTGCGCCAAAATCTCTTTCAAGAGGGGATTGTTGGAAATTAGCCTTTGGCGGGAGTTGCGACCGACCAACTTTAACGGCTTAAACACTAGTGTTACGTATGTTGGAGAATCCGGTTCTTCACACATGCATGATCTACTAAGTACGTAGATAACCGTAGGGCCAAGAATCGTCAAATTTCATTGAGAAATGAAAGAGATATTGGTCCACGAAGTAAGGTGTTTGAAGCATGAAAAGTGTGGTATTGTGTTCAATTCTCCCTCATCGGTAGAGGAAGAAAGAATTGTTGTGTATATAAGACTCGAAATTGGTTTGGGGTTTGGGACCCCAAGGGGTATCCCATGTGTTTAAAGGAGGGAGGACCTAGATGTGCTTCGGTTCAAGGAAAGACCACACGCGCGCCGCCGCCGCCCGCCCGTCCTGTCCGGTTCCGAGTTCCGGGTTCACGGGCTCACGGGCTCACGGGCTCACGGGCTCACGGGCTCACGGGCTCACGGGCTCACGGGCTCACGGGCTGTGGGCTCTGGGCCTTCTGATATTATCTTTTTGGGCTAGAGAACTTTGTCAGAAGTACAGTTTGATCCCAGAAGTTCCAGATGTACAGTTCGGACTAGAATTCTTTTCATATGTACAGTTTGGTCCCTGAAGTTTCAAGATGTACAGTTTGATCCCTGAAGTTTCCAGAACGTCAGAATTTGGACAGTCAAAAGCAGAAACGCCAAGCACTCAATTCAACCATTTATTTTGGCTGAATTACTCCTCCTATAATGGCCAAATCCGTTGGTCTTTCACCATTTATGTTGGTGACTTTACTACCTCCATAATGGCCATTATTTGGCTATTATAGAGGCAGTTTTTCAGCCCCTCCATCACCTATATAAACACCCCTTACACCATTGTTGAGCACTAAGAACATACATATATGATACACGAAAATACAGAAAAATACACAAGCAAAACAGTTTCTTCCTACACCTTTCAAGGCATCATTTCGTTACTCAATATTCTTCACGGTAGCTCTTGAGTTTCCTTTGCTCAAGTGTTCCATTGCTGTTTTATCTTGGGAGACAAATTGTCCAGGACGTATAAAGGATACATACGGGGCAATATTGTCTTAAGGACAGAGTGCCACACTCGACTCAGCAAAATCAGTTTCCATTTTTCTGTCTTCAACAAAATTGTAATTTCAGTTTTGTGGTTATATTGTAATTTTCAGATTACTAGTTGAATTATTGAATCTTTGTTTATCCTTTCGAATACTTGTAATAGTTATATACTTCCCGTACTGCTTTATAAAGTACCATAGAGCAAAAATATCCAACAACACATATGGGATGCTTTAACCCATCAAACGATTATCTTATGGTGTTTATCATTTTCCTTTAAAATAAAATTACGTTTTTATTACATTTGAAAATCGGCGAATGAAAAAGAAGACAATTCAAATAGAACTCACGGTTATGATACTTGAAGTCGTGATGGTACATACGAGTTTATATTTTTATCAGTGATGAATATATATATAATATTGTTATTCGGCGAATGGAAAAGAAGACAGTTCGAATATAACTCACGGTTATGGTACTTGAAGTCGTGATGGTCCATACGAGTTTATATTTTATCAGTGACGAAGATGGGAAGAATACATTGTTATTAATCTGTATTCCAAAAAATCAGTAAATAATAAACACTGAAAATAAACAGAATCAGTGTTGAAACATAAGAATAATTTTTTCAAAATATAATCGAGCCCACTTAGTTCAAAGTGTGTCCTTAAGAAAATTATTCCCCTCACAGTACTCGAGGTTGATGGAATATCCCCTCCCAGGATAGAACGATTATCTTACCAGAATAGTAGTACTCCAAATTCAGGTAGCGGCGAACCACTCAACGGCAGTATATCACACATAATTTATTTGTGCAGAAGAAGAAGAAGTTTGTATTGTTCAGAAAATTCGTAAGTAAAATTCTGAGGAATCAAACGAATTTATAGCCATGGAAATCTTGTTTAAAAGTTTGCAACATTTACGAGCGACCGAAAAAAGCGGTGGAAAATTTAAATATGGAAAAGAAATCGTGTCGCGGGTCAGACGTGGATCTGGCCGGGTCGCGGGTCAGGGTCACTAACGGGTAGGATTGGATAAGTTAATTAATTTAATTAAATATTAATTAATTAATTTAATTAAATAATAATTAATTAAATAATTAAAAATTAAAGAAAATTTGGTCCAAAAAGATGAATCCGAAGCCGAAGCCCAGCCCAGCCGAGCGACGACGACGGCGCGAGGGGTTCTTGCCCCCTCAACCCTTATATTGACAAGAAGGAGTAATTCTACTTATAAGTAGAAGAACTTTTTTCTTTCCACTACCGATATGAGACAAATGCTTATTTTATAAAGCAAGAGGGAACTCCCACTTTTCTTTCCAATCATTTCCCATTCACCAATATCAATACCCAACATACATGATATGACATTCAAGCTTACAAAGAAACAATTCTACATGGCTTCTATATAAAACTAAGTTAGTTCTAGTAATTTTATATTTTAAAAAAAATACTTATAAATAAATATGTGTTTGTGTGTGTCTGGGCACGCACGCGTATTCAATCTTAAGTATCACATAATACGATGATTAGAGAGTGCATCTCTCTAAATGAGGTTAGATTTCAATCTTATATCTATCTTGTGTTTATTCCTTTCTCCTTTTAGAATTAGGTGCATCTCTCAATGTTGTTATTGGTATCACTTCTTGTGTTCTAATTAAGTACTTTTTCTTTATTTCTTTGTATGATTTATTCTTTCAAAATTTTCAAGTTTAACATATTAAAATCCTTATTTTTCTTTTGTCACCATAAAATTTTGTATAATGAAACCAAATGTGTTTTATTAAAACGAATAGTAGTTGATGATATAGCATATAGTCACTTCTCTCAACATCCTCAACATGGAGTATTGCTGTATATATAAAAGAATAATAAATTAAAAGTTATAATTTAAAAAGCGTAACGAATTTAATAGTAAAAATCTAAAGGTTAAACCGGTCAAACTTATATCATAGATCTGCCTCTTCGAAATTGTACTTATCTTCTTAAAATTCTAATCCACCACCTATATAGTATAATTTTCCGACAAAAGTATTTAATTGATCGCCCTTCACCCGCCTACCTCCTCCCTTGTATTTTACTATATTTTTCTTATTTTTTAAAGATCTCTTAGTGGGATGGTTGAGAGCTAACTGAGTCATCCTTGTTCTAAGACATTATTCTAAAACTCATCCTTTGCAATTATTATTCTTGTAATGTCTAATCAATGAGGGTGAGATGGGGAACAATTAGATATATTATATAGTTGAGACCAAACGAGTCGTACATAATTAGCTGGGTTTATATGGTTGTTAGTGTAGATAGGCATTTGAAATTGAGATACTCTGAGATTGTCAAATTATTATAGGCTAACTTTTCAAGTTTCTTTATTTTTTGTTTAAATAACGTTTGAGTTGGTCCTTCCTTTAAGTAAATATAATTAAAGTACTCCATTATAATTATGCATCTGCAGTCCCCTTTCTGTTTCCCTTTACATATTTATTCGTATAATAACAAGTCATAGGTAATTCATACGGTGCTGATTTTGGTAAAGAAATTATAGAGAGATTACAATTAAGTTTAATACTGATACCGAAGTTGGGCATCCTAACTTTTTTAATATCAACTTCCAATTCAGAAAATTCATATCGTTACAGATTTATCTAATACTTCACCCCATCCTCTTTATCTTTCGTTTAAGATTTTGACGCGTCCATTTAAAAAAAATATGCAATAACATTAATCATAACAAGCATTTGATTAAATTATCTTATTCTTTCTTAAATGAATAATCAAAATATGACTATATTCTTTCTTGGCATAACAAGGATGGATTTGGAAAAAGAAATATTAATGCCTTCTTAATATTCTAAAGAAATAAAAAAAATTAGCAAACTCTTTTTGGTTAAAATAGATAAAAAAAAAGACCACAAATATCTTGAAGTAACTCTTTTTGGTTAAAATGATAGATGAAAAAGGATCAGGAGCCAAATTTCAGAATGACGACTTCAAGTGCTATTAATTGACTTTTGAATGTAATATGTATATATTTTTTACATAAATATATGTTTGAACAAAAGTTAGTGAATTCGACCAAACCTCTAGTCGGACTTCTACCTCCGCCGCTGAAATGGGGTGAAGAAATTACCTCTTTCATATCAAACCTTTATTTGTGTTCTTGAAAATCTTGTTGGAATCTAGCTAATCCAAATATGTGACGAAGTAATTCCTATTATGAAATTTCTTAACCACTGAAAGAATTATTTAATCTTTTCAATACTTAGAACGAAAATCATTTACCAAATGCAATTTTGACATTATACCTATCTCTTTAAACTCCAATCTTGTTTTAGCATAACAGTTACATTTCATGAAATGATTACTTATTATTTATTCTACATTCAGTTTTCTAGAGAAGTCAACAAAGTGGTATACTGGTATCCAATGGGCAAAGCTATAGATTTTTTCATGTATTTTATGCATTTAAATTCTTTATTTAAATTTTCTGAGCTTATAATTTTTAGTAATATGGTAATGAAAAAACTTCAGTCTCTCCTTGGTTGACTAGCTGCATTTATTCTTTTCATTAATAAAATTTTGAGAAAAATAAAATATATTGGACGACAAAATGGATACAAATGTCACATTCTCCCCGCAATAAAACTAATGGATTATAGAAATGGCAAGCGTAGGTCCCCTTAGTTTATGGCTTAAATGGATCTCAACTTATTGGATAAAACAAAAAAATTACAAAAATAAAAAAAAGGCAAAAAAATTAGCAAAGATGACCTTTAGTTAAATTTTTTTAGAGCCGGCAGTGTTTGGAACATATTAACAAATTCCATAATTTATGTCAATAATAATTCAATTTCAATAATTAATTTGACAACAAATTCTCCAATATCGTATTTCAAAAGTTTTGCTTTATTATCCTAACAGTCTTGAGGTCTTGTCTTTTCATAAGTCTGAAAGCCAGATATTAAAATATTTTAACTTTACTAGCTTGGTTTTATCGCGCTATGTTAATAAATTAATGAATTTAGTTGGATATATTGTACCAATTATTGTTTCAAAAATTGTTTTGTTGTGGTACGATGCAAATTTCTAATGAAGCTAAATCGAAGGGAATCTTTAATTGAATCCATACATGTGATACAATAGCAAAATGTTTTCAAGAAAAAAACTTGTGCATAGCAACAACATGGTTTACAAGTGCAAATATTTATAATAATAAATTGTTCCTTATTGAAAATGATATAAAAAAAGAATTCATTCATTTGGTGTGATTTTTTTTTCCTAACAATTTAAGACAACCAAGTATAATTATTGCAGTCTTATTTTGATTTTTTTTTTACAGAGAAATCATATGGAGGAATTTCATTGTTTTTTTTCCGTTTCACTTTGAGAAGTAAAAATACTTAAAATAGTATAAGAAGATTACTACGTACTTCATTTGTTTACCACGAAAAAGGAATCAATTTGTGAACTTTTAGAAGAGGTTATCAAGCGTGAATGATTGATGAGTTCGTGCCTGATTATCGCGCTCATGACATGGGCCTCATTCTTGTTGGGCCACTGTTTCAGTTTCTGTTATGTTTGGGCCTGTATTAACTCAAATGCCTGTCTTGGGCCAGGAAATTACATCTTCAACTTTTAACTTTTTTTGCCGCGGATTTCCCTTCAAAGGCACTTGTCTTTAATTTTTGCCCCTCAAATTTGAAATCTTTAATTTATTCCCTTCACTAAAAAATATCCCGAGTTTCCGGGTTCGATCCTCTGCACAGTCAAAAATAAAAAAAGATCGCAAGGTGGAGTTTGGATTTGCAAGACAGAGTTTGTCTTATGCCTGAAGTAGACCTGTCCAAAGCTCGGGTCAGGCCGGGTCAAGTGGCTTTTTTTTCTGCTTGCCTGACCTTGGTCCTGACCCGACTCTGACCCTGACCCTAACCCTTCGGGGACCCTACAGGTCATGGGTCGGCCCTAACTCGCTTTATAAAACAAAACAAAATAAAATTTTAAATTTTTTAATTAAAATAACATGCGTCTAACTTTAATGTTTATCACATAAAATCACTTTTCTATATCCTTTATCACATAAAAGGCATTCAAATTTAAAATTTATTACTTATTTTTTAAGGTGTTAATGAAATTTACTATACAAATGAACATATTAGTAACGAAAAAAATAGTCAAATCATATTAGTAACGAAAAGATTATTCTTCGTTTGTCCCTTCACCTATATTAGTTATCAAAATTATTAATTATAATCTTTTAAGTGAACAAACTGGAAGTAAAATGTATAAACAGTTCATAGAATTTCGTAATAAAGTATCTATTAAACTCATATTTGTATTTCATTGTCACTTTGCAAAGGAAAATAATAATATATTGGGATTAAACCAAAGAGTACTTAGATACATTTCAATTTATTACATAGACATAGTATGATCAAAATTTTGACTCTAAAATCACAATCACCTTTAAAAATATATCTTAAATAAATATTAATAAAATAATTAATAATATGAACGGGTCGGGGTCGGGGGTTCGAACCCGAAATCCAAATGTTTTAGGCAAATGGAAAAAATTAAAGACCACCCAAAATAAGAATATTCCTGCGAATTGACCAACTTTTAATCCCCGCTTTCTCGTGGATAAACTTTCAAGATTGTTAAACTTGAAGTTTCACCCATGAGCACGAGGTCAAAAGTTCAAGACCACCATCTGAGAGACTATCCTTGCAAATCACCCGAATTTGGCCTAGATCATCATTAGTTCTACTCAGTGGTGCTTACCTTCGTTTTTTTGTTTGTAATAACTATTTTAACTTATTGAAATGCAAGGAGATTTCAACAACACAGGGACGAGGAGAGACATTGGAGTAGAGAAATTGTACTCCAGCTACATATCAAAGGCCAATAACAGCATAAATGGAGGAATGTTCTTCAAAATCTTAACAGTTTTCCTACCTAAAATTGTATAGTTCATAGAGTACTGATGTTTTCGCATTCCAGATAGTTATAGTGTAATTAGAATTAACTTAGATCCAAAAAGCTAATTGGTGTACAAAGTTATACTTGGTTGAATAAAAAGTTTACAGTTCAACCAAAAAAATCTATTTTAACTTATTTATTGCTTATTAAAATAATTACAATCTGATCAATTTGCCCTTTCTTAAAATTAAACTCTTTCGAATCATTAATTTTATGTTTCATCAATCAAGATTCAAAGTGCAAAATTTCCATATTTTTTCAATTTCAATTAGTTGAAAAACCTCTGCTATTTTAAATATTCTGAATTTGATGTGAGTCCATAAACGTGGGATGTAGCAGGTAAATAGTTATTTTAAACTTTTACTATCAAATATAAGTCCACTATTTTAAAAGATATTAATATTTTGTCATTCTTTTAATACGAAAAAAGTTTTGGATTGCCTTTCAATTAAAATACTGAACAACTCCAGGAAATGCTATTGAAATTCAAAGGATTAGTAAGTGGGAACTCAAGAAAAGCTTCATGGGGTTCAAAATCAAAGAGTGATTCATAGAATTCAAATCTTTATAATTCAAAAAAATCAAGGAACGATTCATGAAATCCTAAAATTTGATTAAATTTCAAAATCAAAGAATGATTCATGAGCCTCAAATCTTTATAAGTTCAAAATCAAGAAATTTATAAAGGTTCAAACCTTTATAAGTTCATAATAGGTCTGAAGACTAGCTACTCCACCTAATTTTCACATAAAGGTGAGCTCAATTATAAATGTGTTAATTGGTTGAGGTCATTGGCACTTATGGCCCTATTTTGTTTTGGTCTTTAATTTTTGTCCCTCATAACAAATAACTTTTTTACGAAGCTTAAATTTATATTTTCGAATCATAATATTCATAATCTATGCCTTGCATGACTTCTGTCATTAAAGAATTTATATTCGGTATAAGTTCGATGGCTAAAGAGCAAAAATTAAAGATCATCCCATTTGAAGGGTTAAAATTAAAGATCAACCCATTTGAAGGAAACCGTTCAAATTCTTCAATTGGTTGTTCGATATTGTACTTTATGTGCTTGGTGGTCTAACGTGACGGTGAGTGTAGGCTCAAAACACAATAAAGCCCGTAACGGGAGGGCTCTTAGAATTTCATTAAGTGCAACTTTGGTCTCCTCTTTAGCATATTGCCAGTGTTATTTATAATATCTATTGTGTGTGGAAGTTGTCCTATTGGTGTCGCAGGGTAATAAAGATAAAGACCTAGACTTTTATCAATCCATGGTATATGATTCAAACAGGTAGATAATTATTTTTTGCTATTCTAAACATATTTTCAGGTTCTAATATCATGTCTGATCCGTTTGATTAATATTCTTACACAACACTGATATTTTCGTGAAAGATGGAGTATAGCATGAACTATATCATTATTGTGTATTTTTTTTTATCTATTAACTAGGAAGTGAAATTATCGTAGTTGTTCTTTAATATGCTTATTTAATTCCCTATCTCAATCCTAGTTGAATAACCTTTCTATCAATTAGAATATGCAAAAAAATTGCACAAATATAGATTATTTATGACCGATACAGTCCTTGTTTTTTGAAATTTTATACTAAAAATATAAATCCAACGACACATCCTTTCCTTCTTTGTTGGAAGACTAATTTAGAGTCGTGGAAAACCAATATTGTCTATGATTCGATACTTGTTAGATTATTTAATTCACGTCTAAATATGATTTGTAGTCAAATTATATGGAAGATAAACTAGATTTTCTACTATTATAAATAGAGATGATAATACCTATTTGTTGGGATACAATTGTTGTAGGGAACGGGAAGTAAGTAACTATTATAATGGTAGAAAGGATAAACAAACTATTACAATAAAACTGGAAATCAAAACCTTAACAAACTGTTTGTGTGATTTGTTGAGTCGAGTGATGACACTCTGTCTTTAAGACAAGATTGCCCGGTATATCTCCTTTTACGGTGTTGAGCAATAGTCTCCCAAGATACAACATCAACTTTAACAAGTGAGCAAAGGAAACTTAAGTGTTACTCTTGAAGAACTTTGAGTATAGTAACTTTGCTAGAGAGGAAGAATATGAATTCAGAAAATTTGGAGTATTTTCTAAGTGTTGAGTGTAGTGTGTTTCAATTGAGCCAAAGGCCTTAATTTATAGTATAAGTAGAAGACCCCTCAACTAGCCAATTAATGGCCTTCAATAGCCATGTAATTGCACTTGATTGAGGGGTTACATTCAGCCAAATAATGGCTGAATTCATGTGCCAAGTAATGGAGAATCAATGCTCCAAAATCAGCCCAAACGTCAGATTTTTCCAACTTCCCGTCGCAGCATTCTGCCTCTGAAGCGCCGCGGCGCTGTGAACTAGCGTCGCGGCTCCTGGCTAGCGGCGCTGCCTGGGAGGCGCCGCGGCGATTTCGCCTGGGAGGCGCCGCGGCGATTTCCGACTTGTTTCATTTTACACTTTGTACACTTCTTCCTTCTTTTACCAACGTGGAATACTTTGTCATTTGGCCAATAACCGTCCATAATTCTATATCTCAAACGTATTACATACGTACTAATATCTCTTTCACTAATGAAATTTGCGATACTCGGCACTACGTGTGAACGTATGTGGAAACGACGTTTCCGACGTGCGAGCCCAATTGTTCGAGTCATAAATTAATGGGATATACTTATTTCCACATTTAGTAAATTTCCTACGCTATTTACATGTAACATAAAAAAAATATAAGAGATCATTACGAAGAATTGTAGAGGATATTCAAAGATTTAAAATTTTGTTTTTCTCGTTTATCAATCCATCGACTATGTCTTCTTCAAAGATGATCGTGTTGAAGAGCTCCGATGGCGATACGTTCGAGGTGGAAGAATCAGTATCTTTGGAATCTCATACCATCAAGCACATGATCGAGGACGATTGCGCCAACACCAGCATCCCTCTTCCTAATGTGACCAGCATGATCTTGGCTAAGGTGATTGAGTATCGTAAGCGTCATGTTGATGTTTCTTCTAATACCGATGACAAAACCTCAAGAACTTTGATGCCGATTTCGTCAAAGTTGATCTTATTCTGGCTGCTAACTATTTGAACATAAAGAGCCTGCTTGATCTTACATGTCAGACTGTGGCAGACATGATCAAATGGAAGACTCCAGAGGAGATCCGCAAGACCTTCAACATCAAGAATGACTTCACGCCCGAGGAAGAGGAGGAGGTTAGAAGGAAGAATGCTTGGGCATTTGAGTAAAGTTAATGTTTATAAATGTCCATATTTTGATTATAGAGTTGCAATATACATTAGTAGATGCCATGCTATGAACAATCTTTTATATTACTAGTAAATATGTTTCTAGTACCTTTGCTTTGGAACATCTAGGCTATGCTATGCTTCCCAACTTTTGCTTTGAAACCTTTGACTTCGTTGTTCAGTGAAGATAGTTAATCCTAAAAAAAAACACTTATCTAATGTTGGATAGAAGCGGATAAAAAAAAAGAAATTAAAAAATATTACATGTGTAAAGAGGTGCAAATAAATGTGGCACAAGTGGCGTGAAGTACGTCAACAATTGAAGGTTGAAGAGAGTGCTTCAACAATTGATGGTTGATAAGACCTTCAATTATAATCTCAAAACTACAAAAAATAAATATATTTTAGAACTTTGGAAGGCAAGTCATAGACATATAGTTATGACTTGATGTGGTATTCACATATATGTAGGATTACTCATAAATCATACTAAATCGTCATGATTTTAGAGTTACAAACAAAGAAGTATGTTTTATTTAAGTTATGACAAGCAACTATGACTTCGTGCTATATGGAACCTGATTATTTTGTTGAATTAGTCACAAATCACACCGAATTGTCTCATATTATAGCTTATTCCATAAGCTTGCAATATGCCGAACTTCTATTGCAAGGATATATATATATCATTTGACTTACCCACAAATAAAAACATGCCTATTTTGCACTAAAACAAATGATTACCAATTTTCTAGGAGGACACACGAACCTTGGGTTGTGCATCTTTTACGCATAAACTATAATAACCAAACTTTGAAATATCCTAACCATTGAAATCAATCTCTGTTTCTTATAAACTCTTTCCCTAATCCCTCTCTACTTTCTTTCCCTTCCTTTTCTTCCTTCTTTCTTTATTTCCTCTCAAATCCTTCAGTTTCTTTCCCTGTCAATTATCTTTAATTAATATGAAGGCTTTCGTTCATCTTCTTTATTAAAAGGTGAATTTCCTCCTCTCTCTTTTCTCATTTTCTTTCTTTTATCACTTTGTATATATTCCTTTGATGATTTCAAGAAAAGTATGATATATGTTATGATGATAGAAAACTAAAATTAAAATTGAAAAAAATGAGATATAATAATTCTTTTTGTGGACAAAGTGCACGGAAAAAAAATATTTTCTTTCGGATTTTTTCATGAATTGGCTGAGATTTGGATGAATGATTTTTTCTTTCTTTATTGAATTTGACATTTAGATTTATATAATTATGCTCTTTAGAAAATTGTTATTTGAATCTAGAGATCATAAAGTTCCAGAGAAGTAGCACTCTTTATAAAGTTTTGGTGGAAAAGAGGACTCATGTACAACTCAATGATGAGGGGAAAAAACATGAAAGAAAATTGTTTTAAATACCGAGAATATCCAATTCCAAAAAAAATCAGCATTAAAGTCATTTATTTCTTAATTTTTCTCTTGTTAAAAAATTGTAGGAATCCTCTTTCCCACCAAAGTGTTCAAAGAGAACAAGCTTGGTGTAACATCAATCAAAAATTCAATTACTTGATGAATGCAGTTATAGTTGATATTAACTAATACAACCAAAATTCTTAGTTTCTTCCTTTTGAGTTGTAAAACGTAGCATATGCATTACATTTATACTTCTTTTTGCCAAGTGTAAGCTCCTCCTCTTCTATTATCGTATACATATATGGTAAGCTAGGCCATAAAAAGATCTACACATACTATTGAGAAGTTTTTATTATTTAAAGAGTTTAACTTATATATACAGACCGTCTAAAAGTTGTAACATTATGATCAAGTTTTTTAAAAGGCAACTATGGTTAACTACGTCAATTATAATCATAGTTGAAACAAACTTGTTATGTGGAGAAGTTCTTATTCACCCTGTTCTTATTACTTAAAGAGTTTAACTTATATACACCGACAGTCTAAAAAATTTACATTATGATTAGATCATTTAAAGTTAACTATGTATAATCATAGTTGAAACTAACTATGAATAATCATAGTTGAAACTAACTTGTTAGTACCTTTTGCAGGTCGAAAAATCTTGTGGAGGACTTGAGGCAAAGGAATGGCAACAAAGACAAGGGACATTGCCCCTCTAGTGAAGGGCAAGAGGAGCCCCAACACATCCAAAACAAAGTCTCTTGTCCACACAAATGCTATTAATCTTATTGCCTCAAATAGGAACAATACCTATCTCAAGTCCAAAGTTTCTTCTGGTCCTGACAAAACTCAAGCCAAGAAACCAGCTCCGTCAACTTATCCCAGCATTCACCATAAACAAACTCTAAATCATAGAACATCGAACGATAAGCCTCCATCTAGTCTTCATAATACTCAAGTCAAGAAGAATCCACCCTTGTCGAATGATCTCAACATTAACCACAATAAACTAAATGTAGCTCGAGGAAGCTCATTCGATAATAGGCCTTGCCAACCTTCTAGTCTTGGCAATACTCAAGGCAAGAAACTAGCCTCGTCATTATGTGTTCCTCCTAACATTCACAATAAACAAACTATAGCTCAAAGAAGATTATCGTTCGATAATAGGCCTCCCCAATCTTCTAGTCTTGATCATAATACTCAAGCCAAGAAAGTAGCCTCATCAATTAGTGATCCCAACATTCACAACAAACAAACTCTAGCTCGAAGAAGATTATCGTTCGATCATAGGCCTCCCCCATCTTCGTTTCGTGATAATAGTCCTCAAAGCAAGAAACTTGCCCCAAAAAGTGATCACAACATTCATAGTACACAAACTCCAACTCGTCATAAGCCTCCCCTGTCATCTCCCCTGCTAAAAAACAGAACATCCCCTAATCCTAGGGAGAGAATTCACAAACCATCATTATCATCTTCAAGTAAGAATTCCACTTCCCAAAAATCCCTTTTGAATAAATTGTCCAAAACACCTCATCCTAGTTATAAGAATGTTGTTTTGAAACAACACGGTGCTGGCCTCTATGCTAGAACAGTGAGCATAAATAACACTATCACTAAGAAGAAAGATAGTTCTGCTGGTCTAACAACAAAAGATTTTAATATGACATCAAATTTGACAGATATAGTTGAGAATATTGATCCTCATGAGGATGAAGAGTTAGAGCAAGAAGAACATCAAGAACTAGTCATTGAAGATCATGGAGAGCTAAGTGAAATTGTAAACATTGATGAATATCTTAAGGCTGCTGAATCATCCTCATTGTATGTTGTGGAAAACCAAGAAGACATTAAGATGGAAGTACCAGAAGAACAACAACTAGTTGAAGAAACAAGCATCAAAAACCACAAAGAGCTAGAAGAAATCAAGAATCTTGAACCTAGTAATCTTGATCTCGAAGAGATAGAAAAACAAGAATGTGGGATAACAACACAAAATGAGAAGCAAGAAGAGAAAGAGGAAGGTGAAGAAAGTGTAATATTAGTAAAAGCATTGGATGATTGTCAACAAGAGAAAGTGGAGGGAAAAGAATTGAATTTGGATATTGATCAAGAAGAGAAAGAGGAAAGTGAAGGAAGAAACAACAAAGAAAAGGAAGAGATAAATAAAAATAAAATTAGCACTACTACAATGGCATTTGCAAACGCGTATCCTCATTTGGTGCAGGGAAAAAATAATAAGGAAAGTGTAGTATCTAATGATGTGATTGAAGAGACAGCAAGTAAACTTAGAGAGCAAAGGAAGAATAGGGTGAAAGCATTGGCTAGTGCCTTTGAAACTGTCATCTCTTTGCAAGATCCAAAGTGAGTACTTGTATGAATAATTATTCATTTGTTGTGCTTTTAGGTTTCCCAAAGAAGTCTACTAATACTAATTGGTATTAAATCTTTTAAGTGGACGTTATAACAACTTTTCTTACATTTGTTTTGGAGAAATATGAAAAAGGAATTACATGTGTTAAGAGTCTCACATCGGATATCTCCCTCTAGGGTATTTTAGTAATAGGTTCTATAGGAACTGGACGATCCTATTTGGTCAAATACTTAGCTACAAACTCCTATGTATGGGAACATGAACTCCTTATATGACTTGGACAATCCTCACCCTATAAGCTAGCTTTTGGGGTTGAGTTAGGCTCAAGATCCATTATTTACAATGTATCAGAGCCAGACTCATTTCAATTCTTTGTTCGTCGATGTTGGGCCCCCAAATTATATTGTCCACACTCCAATCAACGAGTTCTGTGCGTGCGGGAAGTGTTAAGAGTCCTTCATCGGAAACGGAATGAGAGGACTCCTTATATGGACTTGGAGAATTCTCACCCTAAAATGAGATGTGAAAATCAATTGAAATTTTAAAATGAATAATTTTCGTTTATAACAAAAAAAAAATTATTTACATACTTTGTTTATAATAACTAAATAGGATCTAAAAATTAAATGATAATATACATTTATAGTAACACCTCAATATATCGTGATGTAAACACTATCATTAAAAAGAGGTTTGACTTTATGTGCCTGAATCTCTGTCCAACTTAAATAGGACCTAGCATGTTACAACTAATAATTTCTTTTTTTTAAGATAACTCTATAGCATTGCATTTTCACTCATGTGAATTTTTATATATTCAAGCGAGTGAGTTTCAGATACCGAATAAAAGATACTGCATTTCCTACATTAGGATTATGAGTTTGTCTTGATAAATAACTGGATGTCAAGTAGCTGCTTTTTATATCTCATAAACTTTTTAGATATTTCTTCATTTGCTTGAGTACACTAGGTATCTTGTTGTTGTATATATTTTTTAGATATATGAATTCCTTCCCAAAAAAAATTACTTCATCAGTTCCAATTTATATGACACTTTTCTTTTTAGTCAATCCAAAAAAGAATGACACATTTTTATATTCAGTAACAATTTAACTTTAAATTTACCTTTATACCCTTAATGAAATGATTTATAGTCACACAAATTTCAAAAGTCCTCCATTATTTTTTAAATTTTGTGTCAAATCAAAGACCTTCATCTAAAATGAAACGGAGGGAGTATAAATATGAACGAAAGAGAAGGGAACTACATAGGACATTAATTATACGCTTAGTTTGGTTTTACTATTGTTTCATAGTCCCCCTTCCTTTTTTTCCTTTAGTAAATCTTGGACGCCTCTTCGTAGAATTAAATTAAGTGAAAGTGAGGTCTTTAATTTCTAACAAATATATTGATTATGCAAAACTAAACCTTATATATAGCTTTAAGCATGGTTTTGAAGTAGCTAATTAAACGTGGACTCCAAGGACAAACTTTAACCAACTTTTGGCATGGTCCATTGTCCCTCAATAATAATCCTAGTAATAGTATATGCTACTTTTTCATTCAATTCATGTGACATCTTTTTTTTAATTCGTTCCGGAAAAAAATAATACACTTTTAAATTTGGGAAATATTTTCAAAAGTTTTATAGCCATACAAATGTTAGTCATTATATATCTTAGACCACAAATTTTAAAGTTTTTTTTGAACTCCATATCAATTCAAACTATGTTACATACAATATTTTAATGGAAGGAGTTATTAATCTTGGGTTCTAAGGAAAAAATGGTTTTTTTGCTCCAACAAGGAACAAAAGTTTCATTTGGTCTAACTTCATATGCAAAGGGATTTAAAGGTTGAACTTTAGTCTACTATCAGTCCAAAATACTTCTTTATCTTTTCATTTTCCTGTATCAAACAAAGAGAATTTATTTGATTATTGAATGCAATAGCACCTCGAGGCAAAAACAAAAAGAAGCTACAATATTCAAATGCAGTAGTATATATTATAATAATAACAGTAATCATCACAACAATAATAAATAAAAAATTTAAGTACCAATTTGTTCAATAAAATTAAGATACAAATAAAAAAGGCACTCTGGTACACTAAGCTTCAGCTATGTGCGGGGTTCGGAGAAGGGCCGGACCATAATGGTCTATTGTACACAGTCTTATCTTGCATTTTTGCAAGAGGCTATTTCCATGACTTGAACCCGTGAAATAAATATAACAAATTATGTCCTACAAACCTCTCAATATTTTTATTACTTGCTCAACAAGAAATCTTCATGATCATTTGAAGTACCGAAGCTCCAAAGATATTTGTCTTTCCAATCTAAGCTGCTTTCTAAAATTAGCAATAAACGCTTCTGCTCTCTTATCAATGTCATTTTCATCATCGCCATTATTATCAACATTACTGACATTATTGCAACCAACGGTACTACTTTAGTAATATTATAATCATCTTGTTGTTCAAACTGTATGAATTGATTCCTTGAGTATTTTATTATATCCATAAAATATATATATACAATCAAGGTATGTAGTAATAATTTAAGTTATTTAAATTATAAGATGCTAATTACTATCTAATTGATTTGTCTAATAATTATAATATTACTAATTGATTATAATTACATGATTTATGATGGAGGATGATAATATTGGATTTCTCCCATAATTATCATGTACTAACAGTCCCCGCAGTCTTAGCGGGAGGTTCACGGATGCTGAGACTGTTCCTGAAATCATCAAAAAGTACGCGCGGAAGCCCTTTGATGAAAATATCAACAATCTGATAATGGGACGGGACATGGAGAACTCGGACTTGTCCACAAGCAACTTTTTCGCGGACAAATAAGATATCCATTTCAATGTGTTTTGTGCGCTGATGCTGAACAGGATTGCCGGATAAGTATATCGCACTCACATTGTCACAATAACCGCCTTTTCAATCGGATAACGTAGCTCCAATAGTAGATTACGGAGTCAACATGATCCAGCAACCACATTGGCTACACCTTCAGATTACGCCTCAAAGACTAGACCGAGAGCGGTGGATTGTCGTTTGGACGGCCATGAAATAAGATTGTCCCCCAAGAACACACAATAACTGAAAGTGGAACGTCTTGTATCCGGGCAGCCACCCCAATCTGCATCTGTGTAGGCTGAAAGATGTTTGATGGAGGACTTATACAGATGGAGGCCGAAATGGAGAGTACCCTTTACATATCGCAGAATCCTTTTTATAGCCACCATATGCTCATCCTTCGGATCATGCATGTGTAAACAAACTTGCTGAACCGCATAGGAAATATCGGGTCTCGTAAAAGTCAGATACTGTAAGGCTCATGCAAGGCCTCAGTAAAGTGTTGGATCACTATATGGAGTATTGGCTGTGTTACTCAATTTCGTCTTTGTGTCAACTGGAGTATGTGATGGTTTTCAGGAAGACATCCCTGATTTTTTCAATTATTTCTTCGGCATATTTCTTTTGACTCAGAAATAGACCACTTGTATATTTGGTGACTGCAATCCAAGAAAATTATTCAACGTACTCAAGTCCTTTATTGCAAATTCTGCTGCAAGAAGAGACATGGTGGACTGGCGAAGTGAAGTGGATGATGTTGTGAGAATAATATCATCAACATACAGAAGGATATAGGTCATGTCAGTGCCCTTCCGATAAATGAACAACGACTGATCAGACTTGCTGTGAGAGAACCCCAACTTGGAAACGAATCCTGCAAAATGGTTATACCATGCTCTAGGAGCTTGTTTCAAACTATATAAGGATTTCTTCAACAGGCAAACATGATCTGGACGTGAATAGTCTCAGAAACCCAACGGCTGATGCATGTACATTGTTTCCTGTAAGTGGTCATGTAAGAATGCATTTTTAACATCCAACTGATGAATGGACCAAGATTTGGAAAGAGCCAGACTGAAAACCGTCCGGATAGTTGCTGGCTTAACTACTGGACTGAATGTTTCACCACAATCGACCCAACCTGCTGAGACCTGCCATCACCAACAAGACAAGCTTTGTATCTCGCAAAAGAACCGTCAGAATTCTTATTATGACCCTTCTTGAATCCAAATAAGGGTATAACCCATGTAGACCGAACGACATTCATATTAGACGGGCGTGGTATTAATTCTCACATCTTATTATTAATAAGAGCATTAAATTCGTCTAACATGACAGTTTTCCAAATTCGGGTCGGACAAGGCCATTTTGGGATTTTTTGGTATAGGTGACGGTTGTTCTATGGATAATAGGTTAAACTGACGTTTGGGCCTAAATATCCCATGCATAGCACGAGTTTTAATGGTCCGGGGCTGTTCGGGAATGGTAATGGGCCGAGGGAGAGTGTGATGGTCGGTGTTGGGATGGTGTACATGTGTAGGTAAGGGAGCGGTGGGCTCCCCCACTTGGGTTTGCCCGCCACGAGAATAGGATTGGGCCAAGAACCTCAGCAACACGGCTGTGGTCACCGATCCAGTCCCATTTTGTGGATGGGCCGAAATATGTTGGTTATTTTGGGGAGGTGATTCCACATGTGATTGGGTATGGAGATGTGGTGTAAAATCGGATATAGTCCATTATCCAAAAAATCATATGAAGGTGAGGATGCCATATGAGACTTAGCAAATGGGAATTTAGACTTATCAAAATCACATGACGACAGACAATTATTTTTCCATTCGTCAAATCATAATATTTATATCCCCTATGATTTTGTGGGTATCCCAAAAACACACAAAGAGTAGACCGAGCTTGCAATTTGTTAATGGAAGTAGATGGAAACAAAGGATAACACAAACATCCAAACACCCTTAAATGGGTAACAGACGGGAGACGATGATATAATATTTGTGTAGGAGACATATTGGATAGCAATTTACTAGGAAGAATATTTAAAAGATAGGTAGCCATTTGAAGTGCATGGTGCCAAAACTTTGGTGGTATGGACGAATGCACAAGAAGAGAGCGAATCATATTATTAATCGTTCGAATTTTTCTTTCGGCTTTCCCATTGTGTAGTGAAGTATGTGGACACGAAAGACGCAAAGACATCCCATTTTGGTGACAGAAATCATTAAAATGAGCATTTATGAATTCCCCCCATTGTCACATTGAAAACTTTTAATGCTTTTGTCAAATTGAGTTTTGATTAAAAAAATACTAAATTATTTTTAAATGGTGGATGTTTGTGATTTATGTCCCAATGGAAAAGTCCACAAAAAATTTGAATAATTATCTAGAATAAGCATATAGTATTTATGACCTGCAAAACTCAACGGGTGACGTACACAAATCACAATGCACAATATCAAATGGCAGATAAGTATGAGAATTAGAAGAGGCAAAAGGAAGCTTAACATGTTTACCAAACACGCAAGATTGACAAACAAAAGAGTCCAAAGATTTATTACACAACCAAATTATTCTTCCTAATATTACTAAAAACTTGTGCTCATGTGTGTCCCAAACGATTGTGCCATAGAGTAGGAGAAATGACAGCAAAGGTTGATGGTTTGTTCATGCTATTTTTTGAAACAGAGGTGATGGGATATAAGTCCCCCGTGCTATTGCATCTCATAAGTGACATCCCCGTCTGAAAGTCCTTCACAGAAAAGCCAAATGGATCAAAATTTATAAAAATATTATTGTCAAATGTAAAACGTCTAACAGATATCAGGTTTTTAATTAGATTTGGCGCATGTAAGACGTTTTTAAAGTGTAAAGGTGGGTGTGGAGAGGGTAGTGCTACCTGACCAATACCACGAATTGAAATTTCCTGCCCACTGCCGACAATAATTTTTTTATTGCTGCTCATATTATAATAAGACGAGAGATTATCTTGAGATGCCGTCATGTGTGACATAGCCCATGTGTCCATGTACCATGACTCATCGGGAACACTTGGATGCATGTTATTCATAGCCTGTTCAATGTCAGTGGGCTATGCGCATAGTCTACCGAAGATGGTGCCTGAGCCACAAATGCATGTTGGGGACGAGACCCTAGAATTCCGGGTTGACGAGTTGAAGGTGGAGGCCTAGCCCACGAAGAAGTAGGGTACGGACATGGCGGCGACCTTTGTGGGGCCCAGGACCCATGGTGGAGTCTTGCCCACCGATTACATCGCCGCCATTGCCGTCGGCGGGTTGGCCACCGCCACGGCCTCGTCCCTTTCCACCATTAGTTTTTCCTTTGTTATTGTTACGGTTTGAACCCCGTTTTCCTACTTCTCACAAAAACTGTTTGGTTAATTTGAGTTGAACCTTGGTTCTGAATGACTCAAATAATATTTACCATTAATACTTATTTATTAAGTTACGTAATGATCTCATCTAAAATTTAAGTTGTTAAATGAATTACTATTTTATTTATTTAATTATATCTTCAACATGTCTCCGTACGTGCAAATTTAAAACCTCTACTTATTCAGAAGAGTTGACTTAATCCCAAAAACTAAGACCTATTTTCTTTGCATGCTATTAGAGCTAAACTCTTTCATATTCAATTGGTTCACACAATGTTGGACCACTATATTATGTTATTCATGCTCTAATTAATTAACCAGACTGAGTATAAAGGGGGGTTAGACTGTTCCACATAGGACGAGGATATGGATTGTTGTCCGTCTTGGGATCGGGCCGATCCGAACAAAGGGGAAGGGGGCAATTAGCAAGAACGTCCTTATTTTGGGGTGGTCTTTAATTTTTTTCCCCTTCAAATTGAAAGTCTATAATTTTTTCGCCTAAAATTCCTAGGTTCCGGGTTTCAACCCCCGCTCAGGCAAAAAACTAAAAAAAATCACAAGGCATATTTTGGAGTTCGCACGGCAGAGTTTCAAGCTCTATCTTAAGGCAGAATTTACTTGCAAACTAATACCTTATCCGACAGAGTTTGTCTTAAGGTAGCAAACTCTACCATAAGGCAGGCAGAGTTTGACTTCAGGCATAAGACAAACTCAACCTTGCGATTTTTTTTTTTGACTGAGCCGGAGTTCGAACCCGAAAATTCGAAATATTTTTGAGCGAAGGGAAAAAATTAAATCGGATACGGATTTTAAATACAAGATTCAGATCCAGATCTGATTCGTCAGAAACGAATCCGGATCCGATCCGGATCCGTCGGGTCCAAATTTTAAAGATCCATATCCTATAAAACGGATCTGGATCCACCGGATCGGGTGTAGGATCCACTGCCATCTCTACCGGTGCCTTTGAAAGCCGATCCACGCAAAGAAAAAGAAGGGGGCTTGTCAAGGGCTGGGTAAAAGGGCCTGATTTTGAGAAATTTTAGTTGGGCCTGGCTCATCCCACAACCCCTTAATAAAGTTGTTGCGAGTTTAGTGGATCATGTAATTATCACCTCATGACACATCATGTAATTATCACCTCATGACACAGCTTTAGGGATTGAGTTGTACTTGACGACTTTTGGCATTCTTAATTCGAACTGTTTTATTTGCAGAGGGCAGTGACCAAGGTAGTAGTATAGTTGTTCATCTGCTAATTAGAATGGACAATGGATTGGTCACTTCATTGTTGGATCAAATAAGTACCTCACATTTACTGAAGTTCAAGATTCATAAAGCTAAAATCATGAGCTTGTTAAATCTGGTTGAACTTGAACCTGACCTGGTCTCATGTTTTTTGCACTTCTCAGAAATAATAATGGCAGTCAGAAGTAACTTTCGTAATGCTATTATCCTACGTTCCTTTTGTTATCCTTGTCCTTGTCGACTCGGAGTCGAAGTAAAATCTGAGAAAGAGGAAAAAGACTAAAGTAGATCACAGTATTCCCTCCATAAACCTTTCTGTGTTTAGTACTTTAATTTCAAACTTTCTATTTTATCATTAATAAAATAATTTATATTCACACAAATATTATGACTTACTCCTATTTTAGACAAGTTTTAAGTCTTTTCTTTTTTTCTTAAACATTGTCCCCAATCAAACACCTTTATATAATTGGGTTGGAAGAAGTAATATTTATTAGTCCTTAAAATAATATTGTTATAGGATTCTCATGCAAAGTACAATACATCATTTCTTTTTCATTGTAAAATATCATTTGTTTGATCGTCTTTTCTTTTCAAGATTAAGAGTAATAGATTAGAAATCAAACAAATAAGTACTAATCCTACTTTTGACAACAATAACTTGAGATTAGAAATATTTTAATGTAAATAAAATTAACAAACATAAAATTATTAGGTAAAAAATCAAGTAAAATAACAACCAAGTCAAAAACATGAAAAGAAGAGAACCTTCTGCCCTAATACCATATGCTTAACCACAGGGCGAATTTTCATACTAAAAAATGAAACACACCCTAATGTTCACCCCAAATCAATAAAGATATGATATGCATTTGCACATAAATAAACTTAAATTACTAAGCAATGGTTAGTTAGTATGTACTTTCACCTCATCAAATCACTTGATCATATAGCAGCTGGAAGTTTCACCCATTTTTAGGTAACCAATAGTGTTAACAATCAATGGACATCTAATACATTAACCTTTGGGAGTCGCCATAATCAATAAGTACAATAGAATTGAAAAGTAGATTTTCACGTCTAAAGAAACACCATTACTAGCTTCCAAACAAATATCTATGCACAGTGGACCAATAAACCCTGTACTTCAATCATTAAAAGGGGGAATACAGATGTTCCTTTCATTCTATGAAAACATAAATCTCGTTAAAAAGAGGAATGCACGTGTTCCCCTCTCAAAAATAAATGTGTCCCAGATTTAAATAGGCATCAAGTAAAAGCACACAAACTGATGATTGATAAGGACAACACAAGTAATATAACAATTTGAAGCAAGATCAGGTAAAAATCCTTGAAAGTTTCAAGCTATTTGAATACAAAATAGATCACAGTACGCACTCAAAGCTCTAGCAAGCAGGCAATTTGACTTGAATTTCTACCAACAGCTAGCAAAATCAAGCAGCAAGTGTCGTGGAAGGACAAAACCAAGTATGAAGCAGGTAAGCTGTATCGGGGTTGAAAACCTCAGTCAGCTCAATGATGTCTCCCGAGAGATAAGAGCAGACAACTCTTTGATCAAAGGTCGAGTAACAAGAACATTGGCAGCTAATATGCAATGAACCAATCTACTATACTTGATTCAAATGAAGATTGATGTGATCACTCTGAAGCAATTCAATCTCTTCTAAAAAATTTAAAGAAACAGCGGCACTTGAGCGAAATAAAACTTCATCTGAATTTGAATGGGAAAGCATGGAGTAAGTTTTTATCTTGAAACCTAAGTCAGTAGCAAATTTTTGAAAAAGAAAATCAAAACCATCTTCCTTCTCCAGCTGACAGCAAAAGAGATAAAAAGGATTTGCAATACAAAACAAAGTTACGAGGAACTTTTTTTTATAAGTGTGTGTGGGTTGTGGGGTGGGGGTGGGGGGTACCACAGGTCCTTACTCGGTAGCAATCAACTCTAGGTGAAACATCTTTCAAAATTCTGAACTTTTTTAGAATACGAGGACATCTATAAAAAAGGAAAAATATATGGAAAATTTTGATGAAATTTGTTAACTTCTCCCCATTGACAGGGGGACATGATAGACAAAAAAAATAGAAAGACGGCGAAGCAGTATAAAGAAAGGGAACCACAGGACATAGGTTGTTTCATGCAACTCTTGATGCAATGAACTTCCATGAGTAATCATAACACAGATACCCGGCCCAAAGACCTTGCTGAAGTGGCGATCAATTGTTTAACGAGAATGTGAGTTCCTCAACCTCTCTGTAACAGATTAGGTACCGCCATATGACTGATGCCATTCATCATCCTTAAAATCTACTTAAATATACCACTACACTTTGAGGTGAGGCGTGTCATAGCCGCGCAGAGATTCAATCAAACAGAAGCATCTAGTGATGTAGCTAGCTGGGATCCACAATCTTTGAAATTGAAGATCCCACAGCAGGGCAGTGAAGAACGAAACCACAGAGTGTGGGAGCAGAAAACCAACGAAGCAGTACCGGAAGACACCTCGACACAAGAAAACAAAAGTAAATTTTTAGCAGGATTCTTTAGGATATTTTCTTTCTAAAGATAATAGATGCCATAAAGTACAAAAGGTCTTAAGTTGCTAAGATCTGGTTCTTCAAATGGGAAAAGTTAAGAAATTAAAACACACACTTATAATATCAAACGAAATTAAAAGCCGTTGAAGTTGAGGGCATGGCCTCACTTACACAGCTGCGATTAAGTCAAGCATAGTAACACAGATATCCAAAAATTCCTGAATGAGACGAGTAATCTTCTTCCCCGTTCAGCTCCTGCTTCTGATTCGGTCCCTGAGGCCATTTCTGCATACAAAGCAGAAGAGAAGTTTAGGGAAAACGAGGGCATTGATAAGATTCGTTATCAATATGAAAGATAAATAAACAAACATATTTGTATTGCATGAAACCAAACAATGTCCCAAATCAAAAACCCAAAAAAGTTGGCAGCAACACGGTCAATATACGCTACACGAACTAAGGCATGAAACACCAAAATGAATACAAATAATTCAAATAAGGATCCTAATGTATATACATGCACATTTATCTGAACACCCAAATTTGATCAGGTATGAGAAGTATAAAAAAGAATACCCAATCAACAGAGATGACACAAGAAAAGATCCCAAAGTTAGTAAATTCACCCATTGGAATAAGGAACTTCATCTTGTCCACGGTATGGAGATCGACTATAGCTACGACCACGAGGTGATGGGCTTCGGCGTCTGGGGGAACGTCCACGAGGACTATAACTCCTGCTTTAAAAAAGACATTATAAGGTGGTAAAAGTGAATGTCATGTCCTACTGTATATTTGAAAAGTTCTCTTCTGACCTGCGACCATAACTTGGGCTCCTCCGATATCTAGGAGGGCTACGACTTCTACGTTTTCCAGGAGCTCCACGCACTCGGCATTCACGAGCAAAATGACCAGACTCACCGCACTCGTAGCACTTCAAATCAGAGCCTCCAGAGCGACCACGACCTCCTCCCCGCCCGCCACCCCTTTCTCCTCTAGAATTATGCGAGAGCTCCACTCTCCATCCATTCTTACCTGTTTAATGTATCAGGAAGAGGACAGCTTCAAATGCTTCAGTATTTGACATTTTTCAGACATACAGATTATAAAGTGTACAGCAACAAAATAAAACTAAGTTTGTACCAACGTGCATAATATTTTGAATGAGATAGAACAAAGACGGTTAAAAATTTCATAGCCATAAATAAGCTAAAAGAACAAATCAGAAGGTTCGACCATATGCAGAGTAAGGGACCATACCATCTATTTCCTTGATTGCGTCTTGTGCATCCCTTCGGTCATCAAAGTCAATAAAAGCATAACCAGGCGGGCGTCTTGCAACCCAGACACTGCAATCATTTTTATTTTTTGCATCAAAATTGCAAATCAGAAAGCATTACAGCAAAGAAGAAGGATGGAACCTGAGTGATACTGGAAGTGCTACCAATGTTCTTAATAGCTGAAGTCACAAACCAAATCCCTTTGGTTTGAATCTCAACATGTCACTTCCTTTTGACATCCAATAATCAGTGTAATTTTTTTAAGAACTCAGAACAGTACATACCAACAACACCCCCACCCACCCCCCAGATCATTCATTGACCACGTCCACGTAAGTATACAATACATAGTACAATTTCAACAAAAGCACAAATCTTTTATACCAGATCCATTTCGCTAGAAACTCCCAACAAAAGTTAGTCATGAATGTTAGGAAAATATGTGCTGGCAGTGCAGTTTACGCCGATTTGACATAAATTAGCAAAATACAACCTCCGTTACATCTAAATACCGCTATAGAGAAACAAGTATACTAGCAACTTAGACTAACATTATCTTCTATCTGATCACAAAATAAAACTTCAATACTCCTCCATGTTAGATTGTTAGTGCATGCGTCATTCACAAACTGAAGAAGGAATACAAGCAATGAAGGACGGCTGACTAGCAAATCATTTATAAACTAAATATATACTTGCTCTACTCTGTAGGCAGTATTCAACAGTCAATTACAAAATAAAATTGCACATCCTATATATAAAAGGTAGTCGATGCATACGAATTAAAAATGCAGATTTAGTGTAGAATTTGATTTACCTTCTTATAACTCCAAAGGTACGGAATTCATCTTCTAGTTCCCTTTCAGTGACCCTAGGATCAAGATTTCCAACATAAACTCTTGACATCTCGGAATAATAACCTATAAAGGATTACTCATTTCAGTCAGACGTAAATAAAACCTTACATATTCATAAGGCAATTAAGAAATTGAATAATGGTACTCTGTAAGAAATTTGCCAAAAACATCTGAATCAAAAAGGTCGTTTCAACTCTATTTTCTTTGTAGCACTGTAGTATGCTTAAATTATTAAGGATTTAAGTTGTATACACTGATGATGCAATATCTGCAACTCAATTTTACTAAATATAGTAAGCTACACTTGTATGATAGTGCAAAAATAGTTTTACTGCTAGTGATTAAGAATTAAACTCCATCATTAATTATTCTTTGTGGCGGATACAATGCACTTTAGAATACTATTTTTGAAAAAGAATTATTTGGCCGTAATGTTTTTGACCATAATTTCGAGATTCAAGCAAGTCTCCTTTTTACCGTAATTATTCATATATCTATTAAATTTCTTGAATTATCAATTATTGTGACTTATACTTTTTAAGTAGTTTTCAAATACGTAAATTTTATTTCGATAAACTTAAAATTTCATGCCCTAATTCACGGTCAAAATTAAACCGTACTGTTTGACTCTCGAATCTGAACTACAACACATACACTGGGACAGACGCAGTATACATTTTGATTTTGATTTTTTTTTTTTAAAAAGAGCGAGGCTAGCCTATTAAAACTGCTTTTAACTATGCTCAGATAGGAAGTTAATCACAAGAAAAAGCAATTAATTGAAAATAATCACACTATAATATTCAACCTCTAAAGATATAATAGCTTCAATATTAATCGTGAGATCAAAATATATTAAGTAAAGATTGATGAAAGGAGAGACCAAACCTGAAACCCTAGTGAACAACGCCAAAAAACCCTAGCTCACCACGATTGCTGAGAAAGTAAGGACTATGAAAAGGGATATATGAATGGGTCTTGGAAGGTGCACTCACTGGGTTAGCCCACAAGATCTGATCCCTTAATTTCGGCCTAGGCCCTACAATTGTGAGGTTTAAAACAGGGGTCATTTGCACTTTTGGCCCTATTTTGTGCTCGTCTTTAATTTTTGTCTCTCATATTAATAAATAAATTTTCACTGGCATAATTTTATATTTTTGCATTATAATATCTCACAATTTATGTCTCACATAACTTCAGTTTCTAAAAGAAATTATGCTCCACTAAGCATAAGTTCTGTTACGAGGGGAACATTTTGCTTATATGAGAAAAATTACAATTTGTAGTTTTTTCGTATAATTTTAGACCATCTACTTTTAATTATATAATATTGTATTAATATAATTTAATTTAACTTCAAAAATTAGTCAAATCGACTCTCGAGAAGCGGAACGTGACTAGTAAAAATGTGCGGAGGAAGTGTAAATAAGTAATGATTTGAAATATTTTAAAAGTATTTTGAAGAAATTATAATCAAGAAAAATTATTTAGTTTTTCAAACCGTAATAATTTCACACAAAATAAGACGGAAGAAGTAGAACTTTATCTTATGGGATCCCAAAACAAAAAGGAGTAGCGAAACGGGTTGGCAGAATTAAGGAAGTGAAAATTACTGACCTCTTTCTGTGAAGCTCATGCAGAGACCCATTATCTTTGCCAATATGAACAAGCAGAATTTCTGATGTATATATAAGTATAAGGTTTAAGAGAAAGAAACACAAGTAAAGAAGATATATGTAATTTGATTCTGTCTTGTTTTGTTTAATTGTCTAGGTGATGAAGTAGCAAGCTAGAATTTTACTAGCTAGGTTCCAATGATTTCTAGGTAGCATCTGATTCTTGACTTTCACGGAGCTTTAGCTTCATCACCAATTTATATTATTTGGGCTCAAATGTCATGTCAGAATTCAAATAGCGAAATCAGAAATTTTGCTAAGATATATATATACATATATAAGGATGTTAACAATTCGGTTTCGGTCGATTATTTTATGAAATTTATATTATACTAATTTTTTTATTCTTTTATTATGTGTAATTAAAATTAGACTTTTCAAATCTCACATCTACATTATTTCCTTTCTTTTTTTAGAATTGGGTTCACTCATGAGAGATGAACATGTCTTGTGTCCTCTCTTGTGCTTTAATAGAGTAGCTTTTTTTCTTTCTTTCTTCTCTTTGTTTATTCTATTGAAATCCCCAAGCCTGACACGTTAAAATCCATGTTCTTGTGTTATCGTCAATAAATTTTGTATAACTAAATTGAATGCTTTTATTAAAATTAGCAGTGAAAGATGAATGCATATAGTCAATGGGTTTAACTAATCTCAATATTTTTTTTTATACAAAGTATAAATACATATATGAAAAATTACTAAAATTACAATTGAACATGGTTGAACCGGCCAAAAGTAAATTTTGAATTCACTCGCAAAAATACAAACATCTCATTAAAACTCTAATACGACTCTGATGGTTGAACCGGCCAGACGAATTTGATTTTTCAATCTAGCTCAATCCATAAGTTGAACTACATCCTTCATTTATGGACGCATTTTCTTGGTCATGTAAAGAGAAGATGTTACAATATCTACACGCCACTAATTTGTGCAAATTAACAACTTATAATATCACTAGTATGACGATTACAAACATAGAAATCGTGACACAAATATACACTCGGATCGAAACTGTATCTGATATGGAGCGCTTCCTCATCTAATACAATATTTGTAGCGTGATTTTTTTTTGAATTGATTGGATCAGTGACTTCTGATCGGGAACACTTCCCTTTAATAGATTATACACAACATAAATCTAAATTAATCAGTTCAGTAAATTACTAATAACATATGATTATACCTTAAGAAAACACATAAGACTTCCAAGGCCTATTGTAACTTGGGGTGTGCATTTTTCGGATTAAATCGAAAATCAAATCGAACCAAACCGAATTTTAAATTGGGTTGGTTTTTCGGATTGAGATTTTTTTAAAATTATTTTTTGGTTCAGTTTCATATTTAGACAAATAAAAACCGAAAAATCGAAAAAACTATATATATATATATATATATATATATATATATATATATAATATTTGTATTAGAGTATAAAATAACTCATTCTCAGTAGTTAGGTTATCGACATGTATTTATATTCTTTTAAGTTTTAAATATTGTGTTTTTAAAATTTTACCCATGACTTATATTAAAAATATATTTAAGAAATTTGACATCATTACTACTCATTCTCTATAATATTTGTTCTTTTTCATCATTCAAATATATCTATTCGATAATTTTAATTACTTCTAATTCTCTATAATATTTATTCTTTTTCATCATTCAAATATATCTATTTGATAATTTTAATTATCTTATATGATGGAACCGAATAACCAAACCGAAAAAACACGAATCGAAAAGAGAAAAACGAACCAAACCAAATTAATTCTGGTTCGGATTGGATTGTGCTTTTTAGAAACCGAACACCAAAAAACCGAAATCAAATAATGTAAAACCGAACGGAAAAATCGAATGCACACCTTGTAACTCTCCCCTTAGTCTTACCCCCATGACCTGCCCAGTCTTTCTCCCTCCCTCACTTCACCTCTTTGGGTCCTCCTCAGAAGGAAAATCTAAGATTTTAAGTGTATTATACTCATTATTCCTTCACAGTTTTTTTTAACAAATAAATTTTCAACTATGTCTACATAATTTAAAGCAAAGGCGTTTGATTTTGAAGAATCTGCAGCTTAAGTTTTGGATTCCCAGCATTCCCCGTGCATAACAAGTTAAATAGAAATAGGATTTATCTTTCTTGACCAAAAAAAATAAATAGAAATAGGATAAACGGACAGTAAACATTTGTATCAGACTGGAAAATGTAAAATAGATCGTTAATATAAAGACCAAAGACTATTTTTAATACAAAAATCGCAAAAAGGCGAATATTTGACAATTTTATCCTACTTCACATGTGCTAAAAGTTACAATGGGACTGCCAGTGGTGTTGGCCTGACTTAACAAGTCGGATAAAAATAGGATAAACAGACTAACAGCACTAAAATTTGTACTGATCAAATAGGACTATATAAATAGACAGTACAATATCAAGATCCAGATTCATATATCTAATTCTGTAGTGAAAAGTAGGAATTAACATGGACCATCCAAGAATGACTTTTAAACAACTAAATAGTATGATCATTCACACGAGACATTTTGATAAATTTAAAATATGAACACAAGAAAAAACGTACATTTACGATAACTTCCCATTTCATTATAATATAGTACCCTCCAAAATCGAAATTTTGTAACTCGTGTATGTGACTGCACCTAAACCCCAAATTAATAGACAAAAAGCAATGTGGTAGTACAAGAACCACCTACACATTTCTTATTAAGGAAATCTATAACAAATGGATACTAATAAAAAATTTACACATCTTTGACTGTGATCTCACTAAACTAACTTCCCATCCATGTGCCCCTACTGCTATGAAATATCTTATTTGGATCACAGTACTATGGAGTATGGATTGCCTATATGAATACAACCAAGAACGTGATTCACATAAAAACAGAACAAATCACAAATTCCTGGTTGAGCAAAATAATCAATCACAATCTAGTAAAACTAACTTGGATGATTTACAGAAAATTGTGAAGACAGCAGTGCACTATCTTGCGCGTGACTCCACAACTAATCACAGTGAGAAAATCAGATAATGGACCTGCAGAATATGTATGGAGACAATCAGCAAAACTGTATTTCATCCCTCAATAAGAAATTAAGGCCCTGTGAAGCGTTCAAAATTTTCATCTGTATGACATAGAGAATAGTTAAACAATGTAGTTTATAATTGCATTCCGAGATTCCTAAAATCCATTCTCTTACAGTTATGGAGGAAGGTATCAGCAGTTCAAGTGTGCTTATCAAATTTGTAAAATAATCATGTCCAATTCCAACAACAACATACCCCGTGTAATTCCACAAGTGGGTCTGGGGAGGGTGGTGTGTAAGCAGCCTTACCCCTACCTTGTGAGGGTAGAGATGGTGTTTCTGATAGACCCTCAGCTGAAGTAACTCAAAAAAAAACAGTACAAAAAGGAAATACATAGTGAGGAAGCCATGTAGAAAATACTGGAGAAAAGCATAGTAGCAACAATAATGAAACAATCGTTGAGACAAAGGAAACAACCTGTAGTAATAAAAATCGAAGAGTAAGATAGTAATAATAATCATGTCAACTCCGACAGTAATATATTCATTAGCTAATACAAATCAAGAGCATAGAGATTTAAAGGATTCCACAGCACTCTCTATTTCATCTAACTTCTATCTATCTATCTATCTATCTATGATTTGTGTGTATTGACACTGCTAAAATGATTTGTGTTGATCATCAAAACTTGTAATATGTGTACTAAGTTGGCCTTGTTTGCTACTTGTCCGTGTTTTTTCTCCTTATCTTTCCCTGATATGATTTTTTTTGGGTGCTAAAGTCAACCCAACTAGTGTCTTCTATTGATGAGCTGCTTGAATAATTGAAGAGCCACCTGCATAAGGGATCCCAAGCCGCTAGCAGTTTCACTCTTCATCCAACTTTCTCTTTGCTACCCCCCCCCCCTCCTCTTCCCCCAACAAAAGAGAAACTGCATCCATAGGACTTTCTAGCATGTTCTACTTCTCCTCTCTACGCCCTTTACATATTATCTATCTCCTTCAGCCAGAACTGAAAGACTATCATTCAACCATATTTGATCAATTTGACACAATACCCACCCACACCGAGGGTCTTGTCATGTCAACACTAGTGCTAACAGAAAAAGTGTCGATACTGGCTTATCACAGATAAAATAATTAGGATCTTATTATCAATTTATTAAGGTAACTTAATTCTCCACGTACAGCAAGAAGAAATTTGTAAAGACAACCCAACACTAGGATCAAGGTACAGCAAAAAACAAAAAGGGGGGACACGAGAAGAGACATCTGACCTGTTCTTCTCATACTACAAATGTCGCAAGAAGAGCATGCAACACAGCCCAATAGATGATCACAGTAAGACGTAGAACAGGCTGCCGCATTAGTGTCCGATCACAGGATACCCTAGTAGTGTTCAAACACAATATTGCTTTCGTTAGATAACAAAATTTCAAATGCATTGAAAAATGAAAACAAGAGATGAAATTTGTCTACCATAGACCATCTATCATGTCAGTTATGGGTCTTGTAAACCGTGGGACAATCCTTGATGTCGTCATTGACTTGAAACCATGAGCTGAGAGAAAAGAAAGGTGAGATCAGCAGTTCGAAGATGTGAATAACAACCAAACCATAAGGAGAAAATGACAAGAAAACTACGTAAATGAATGTAACCAAGGCAAAACAGGTAAAATTTAGCACCAGTCTTCGCATTTGATCTTCAAAACAACCAAAACAGTTACTAACAGAAAGCTCCACAATTGCATACCTAGCTCAAAATATGACCTCAAATACAAATGTAAAAAAGTCAAATACCCACTTCCAACAGTGTGTGCCTACCACACAGGAGAGAAAGGAAAGCAAAGGGAAAAGAAAGGACTTTATATTTCCTAACCAACCATCGGAGTGCCTTCTTAAAACCATAATGTCTTTCTAATATTATCTATCATCAGGAAAACTCAATCTAGCATCCATCAAGGATAAGTATAAACCAAAAAGAAAAAAAGAAGAGACACACCTGAAAAAGCAAGAAACACAAGGTTAAAAAAAGAAGTGAAACTATCGAGGTTATATAAGAACGGATATTTTTTTTATCTGAAGATATGATGTTTGAAGACTTTCATGCACTATGTACAGCAACCACAGTGAAAGGAAGTTCAATATCAAACCATTTGACATTAGTATCAACATCGGAGTCTACTTCCAATATATAACCGGAAAAACAAGATAATAGAATACAGTAAACATGCTTACCAATAAAAAAGATTCAAAGTAAACTAGCAATAGGAAGTCATTACCCTTATCATCATCTTCATCATCTAGTTTCCCACTATCAGGATCCACATCTATAGCAACAGCTACTTGGTCACTATTGGTTTTTCGCAAACTGCGAACTTGGGACGCAACAGTTCCAGGCATTACCCTTTTGTTGGCCTGCATTGAAAATCAGAAGAAAGTAATGCCAAGAAGTATAGTCCCAGGAACATGAGGCTTAGTCACGTAATACTAGAGATATTTCAGAGATAAGATAGAAAGAGCTTTCAGTGCAAATTCATAGCATGTAATTATCATATTCCAATTCAGACTAGGTTTTCTATACTAAGTATACTCTTAGTCTTACTACAGGTCTATAGCTTGGTGATATTAAACTATTATACAACATCTTGAATCTGAAAAAGTTGAAGTCTCTACCATCATAAATTTTTCACAATACATTTCCACTTCCTTTTGCTCCAATATTATATTGATAAAAAGATAATACACAATCCTGTAAAAACCAGTAATTAAAATCAAGGTCACTCACACATTTAAATCCATATTAGCAAAGCACAACTAGAGATGGGCGGAGTGTTGGCCAGTCAAGAAATCTCACATCCAGAAGATGAAGGTTGCGGAAATGAGGATGTTGCAATGGATGTGTTGGCATACTAGGAAAGATAGGATTAGAAATGAAGTTATTCGGGACAAAAATGGGAGTGGCCTCGGTAGAGGAAAGATGCGGGAAGCGAGACTAAGATGGTTCGGGCATGTACAGAGGAGATGCACGGAGGCCCCGATGAGGCGGTGTGAGAGGTTGGCTATCGATGGTTCTAGGAGAGGTAGAGGTAGGCCGAAGAAATATTGGAAAAAGTGATTAGATAAGGCATGGCGCATTTGCAGCTTACCGATGACATGACCTTAGATAGGAGGTTGTGGAGGACGCGGATTAGGTTAGTAGGTTGCATATCAACAGGGGTAGTATTATTTCTGTAATTTCTTGTCCTTCAATTTTTGTTATTATCTGTTGTCTCTTGTACTTCAATTAGCGTATTAGTTTGCTACAATTCATGTTACTTTTTCCATAATGCTTATCTATAGTATTTTGTCATGGCTGCGTTACTTCTAACAATTCTTGTCTGATCTTTTTTGTCATGCTTTATCTTTGAGCTGAGGGTCTTCCACAAGTAGCCTCTCTACCTCCCAAGGTAGGCATAAGGTTTGCGTACACTCTACCCTCCCCAGACCCCACTTGTGAGATTATACTAGGTATGTTGTTGTTGTACTAGAGATGATCATTACTACCACTACCGTCATCCAAGAATGTGTACTAATTTGTTCCGACATCAAAACTCAAAATTTGACATGTATGTAAAGAAGCCATCCGGAAAAAGAGTCTTGGGCATGTAAAAGACTGATGAAAAAACCATGCTCATATGTTGCCCAAATCAAGTCAGAACCCAGAGTAGACCATACAGATTCTAACCGATGATGTATTAGACCATTCACATCAATGGATAAGAGAAAACGAGGAGAGTCCGAAACCTAGCGGCGGCGGCGGCGCATGTCAAACCAAACCCGAATAAAACTTCACAAACAGCTCCAAAACTTTTAAAAGCTATCATTTTGGTCCTCCCTTTTTTAACTTGCTTATGAACATATGTTTCATTTACTTCATGAAAAATATATATGCCATTTATGATTCATTTCATCTTCTGCTTTTGTTCAAGAATATGAAATAACTATTTACTTTTTCCCTTAAAAGTTTTGTTGTTTGATGTTAAAATATTAGTATTAGCCATATGTAAGTATTTTGTTTAGGATCAATGTAATAACTTTTTACATAAAGCACGTGTAATTCATACAGTGAAGCAATGATCCATATTTACATAGTAGAGGATTGTTTAGTGTCCTGTTTTCAAAACCCCCAATCTAAACAGATTTTCTTTCAAAAACTTTTCTCTAGAAAACAATCATCCAAACAAAAATTGCCCTCACTCTTGTATCAAATATAGAACATTAGATTTACTGCTTCCTTCCCCACCATCAAATCTCAAAAAGAAGAAACAAACGAAATTGTGTGGTGTCTTTGAAGATCAGATAAAACAAGAGAATATAAAAGAAAAAATCAATTTGAGAGTCTTACGTATAGTTAAAGCATTCCTAGCACTCTAGAGATGCACAAAAGTGTCAAAGCAGACGAGAGACAACAAAGGAATCTGAGAAACCTTCGGGAGAGATTCTTGGAGCTATTTTGATAAGTTGATGGAGTTGCAACTTGAAAGGAGTGGTCGAATGTGGGTCGATGCCAGGTTCACTTCTAGTAACTACTTAGTTACGGTTCGTGGTATAGAGTCCTGAGTTGGTTGAAGGAATGGGTCGTGGCCTCTTTACATAATCTTGGATGATCCTCACCTCATGAGCTAACCTTTGAAGTTGAGTTAGGCCCAAAATTGATTTTCTTAACATGGTATTAGAGTCTGTCTCATCTCTATTCTCTTTGGTTACCTAATGTTGGGACCCCATATTATGTTGTCGACGCTCTAAATTTTAATTTTGGGCATGTGGGGCAGGAGGGTTGTTTGAGTGAGTTAGGCCCAAAATCGATTTTCTTAACATGGTATCAGAGTCAGTCTCATCTCTATTCTCTTTGGTTACCTAATGTTGGGACCTCATATTATGTTGTCGACGCTCTAAATGTTTAGTTTTGGGCGTGTGGGGCAGGAGGGTTGTTCGAGTGCCCCAAATTAGTTGAGCAAATGCGTTATCATCTCCTCATATGAATTTGGGCAATATTCGCCTCATGAACTAGATTCTGGAATTTAAGGTAGGCCCAACATCCATCTTCTTAACTGTTGATTTTTTTATAAGTTACTGAGTTGTGGATCACAGTAACCCAAATCTCTGTTTTAAAGCTTCAAGGGGTTAGAGAAAGAGTGTGACCCTCATTTCTATTTGGCCTTCTTTGGGACATCTTCAACAGAGTTAGGGTTGCGAAAGAAGATTGCAACTGATATATGGGTTGCAAGATCTGTAGAGAAGTGTGTTGATAATCACTTTGCAAATTATACAATCATTTCTATGGTCCCCAGTGGGTTCTCTCAGTTTTGGGAACCTGGTAAATTTTAAAAAAAAGTTCCACACCTGTAAATCAACTGTCCAAGCGCCATCTGATAAAATAATAACACCAAGTGCATGGTGCTTCTTATTTCTAGCACTGGTGAACCCTGTGATCAAGTCCATTGCTTAAATTGGTAATCCTTTCAGATCCCAATAGCCATGAGAATTTCATGGAGGCTGGATAGATAATTAGGTCATTCTAACCTTGGAGGTTCAATAAGCTCACTTACTACCAAGGGGAAAAAAGGTTTAATAAACTCACTTAGTCTTGACTTTCTAGCTACAACCCCCAATACTTGTGTTTGTTTAAAATGTTTAAAGAAACAGATCTAAACTGAGAAGACTATGTAGATACTGTATATATGGCTAAAAGATAGTCCTCAACTGAATTATCAGGGGAAAGAAAGGGGTCCTCCAACTGAATGAAGGGGTTCAATCTGGATTCGTGACAAAAACATTTCCCTGGGAAGTGATTCTATTTTCCTTTTAAGTAGGAAGTAATTTATTGTTTTTCGTCGGAACTCAAACTTTAGCGGACATTGTCACAAAGTAAATGTACTTTGAACAAAGTGATGTGGAGAGCAGACTCGATAAGTGTCCTCAGAATTTCATTTATTAGTACATCCTTCACATGTTTTTCCATCCAAGGTGGATAGTGGTAGTCTGTTTAGTTATTATGAAGGATCATTGGTAGCGTGCTCTCATTCTAATATATCCCACACATTTTATCGTGTTCCTCTGTTCCCAAGGGCACCTATCCCTCCCTTTACTTGCTGTTTCCAACAAAAATCCCTGAACTTAAAATTTCCAATTGACTGATATGTATATCCCTTTTGGTTCATCTTATTTAATGCAAATCTTACCTGCTTCCACTTTGACCTTGTTCGTATCAAAAGCTAATGTTCCCACTATGTGTTCTGTTCAAGACTGAAAATAGATATTTTTCTTCAAAAAACAAGAGCTCAAAGCAAGCTTCTGAAAGGTATATCTATATGAAGATAATATGAGACATATCACCTTCTAATTCTTGCGCTACTGATATGATAGATGTTTGTTGTCGTTTTTACTTAATTACTAAATGGAAAAAAAATGGATCAACAATTAAGCATATTCAAATTTTGAAGACAAAAATATGTTGAAAGAAAATAAATAATTCAATATGCTACACTTTAATTGGAAGATATGTAATTCTATCAGTGATGAAGTAGTCGAGGCAGCGTGATGGAAACAACAAATAAAATTTAATGAATAGAACTAAATAAATGAAACGACATACCACTGGCTCTATCTCTGTAATCTCCGACGTAGAATTTGCTAGTTGCCCCATGTCACTATCACCTCGGAGCATGGTTAATTGAGATTCCTTGTGACGCAAAGAGTTCTCAAGAAATTCTTCTTTCCTCACCAGCTGTTCTACTTTATCTTTCTCTACTTTCAACATTAAATCTCTTGTTTGTGCCTGTGCACGCAGATCCTCCAGCTCAGATATCACAGACGCGAGCTGTTTCTCTAACATTTCCTTATATTCATGAATCTGGTTAACTTTTGCATCATCATAATTCATATCGTGAGCCTGCACTCGGGAAATCATCTTGTCTACCCAAGTAAAAAAGTCATGGATTTCATCAGTATTTCTTTTGCTACTCATCTGAGCAGAAGCTATTGCATTATTAGTGCATCTTGTAACTTCTTGCCTCAAGAAAGAAATCTCTGTATCTCGCTCTTGTAGTTGTGACTGAAGATTCTCAACCTCGGACAGAAGGCTTTCAGATAGTTGATGAAGTTCATCAAATTTGCTTACTGTAACAGAAAGCTTCTTCATAGTCTTCCCACGGGAAACTTCAAGGTTCTCCATATCTTTATTTTTTTGAAGCAGGACTCCTTCCATTTCCTCAATCTTGTTTGTCATGTCTTCCATTTGGGCCTCCTCCTCATCAAGTGCTTGCATCAGTGCCTCATTTTCTATCGTAATACAAAAAATTTCCATTAAGTTAGAGTTCAGGTTAAAGCTGATAACAACAAAAAGATTTAAGTTCAAAACTTCAATAAAATCACCTTGTTCCTTTGCAGCTAGCTTGTCTTCAAGTAATTTAACTCTTAACTGTAAGTCAGCAATGTTGGATTCCTGATCTTGCAGTTCTTTTATCCTGTGTGCCAGAGAATCTCGTTCCTCCTCCATCAGTTTCACCTTCCTGTGTAAATCATCCATCTCTGTTTTTGCTATCTGAAGCTCTTGTGAGTAACTCTTTGAAATAGATTCAGCTTCCTTAATCTGACTAACAAGTTCTGCACATATTTTCTCTCTCTGAATATCTTTCTCCTGAAGTTCTTTCTGCAGATTTGCTATAGCAGCTTTCATATCCTTTTGACCAAATTCAGCAATATCACTTTGCACACTCATAATATCTTTCACTGCCATGAATAATCTCTCTATTACTGACCTAATACCTTCCTCAGAAAACCGGTCAGTCATCTCAGCTAAATCATTTCCGTCAGCTAACCTTTGATACACAGAATTGATTCTGGAAGCTCCAGAAGCTAAGCTGTTTCCAACCAATTGGGATTTTCTGCTTTCAATTTCTATGACCAAAGTGGTACAAGCTTCATAAAGCATAGCATTGTATCTTTGCACCGTAAGCAATTCTGCATCTTTCTCCTTTAGAATAGATTCTAACTGCATCGCATCTCTCTTCAACGAACTTGAGTGCTGCCTGTGGTAGGAGATCTCTTCGTGTATAGCTCTTAATATTTCAGTTATACGAGTAGCTTCTTCATGCAATAAATGGGAGTGCCTGTTTAACTTTTGGTTGATAGAGGCAATTTCTTTGTTAAAAATCTGCAGTAAGCACACAAACATCATGAAAATGTATTTCTGTTCTTGATCCCTCGTAAAATCTTTCTTTCCTTCACCAAACTTTTTGTAAAGCAACTACCGTATTTTACTTTATTTGAAAAGTTGAAAAGCAACTACCTAGCAAACTTCAAATATTGAAGCATGTCCTACAATGTATGTTGTTCCCAGCCCAGAATCAACATCAAGAGGAAATCTAACTTTAATCAACCTTAATAAGATTACCGAAGTTCTTGATTATTAGATGCCACATCATCAAAGAAACCAGGTTAAAAGGATGATTGGAAAATCTTAAGGTCTGCGTACCAAGGTAGAGGTAAGGTCTGCGTACACTCTACCCTTCCCAGACCCCACGTTGTGGGATTTCACTGGGTATGTTGTTGTTTGTTTGTTGTTGGAAAATCTTAAAATGCAAAAAACTATTTAAAAAGTACTAAATACATATGAAAATTTTCAAGTCAACCCCAAAACCCAAGCAGAAAAAAGTCAGTCGCAGAGCAAAGGGCAGGAAAAAGAAGTAAAGTGTTTTCTTGATAATCCTGTCAGCTTTTTCACAGAACTGGAGGATGGTAGAATTCAGCCCAAAGAAATTTATAAGCATTCAGAGTAAGAAAAGCGGCATGAAATGACATAAAACTAAGGTACCTTGTTTTCTGGTTCAGTAAAGGTAAGGCCACTTGAATCAGCCACAAGCAGAGGAAAATGATTTTGATCAGTTGGTTCTAGGCAAACTTTCATACTAAAACCAAGATGGTGCATAGTCTCCAAATCCATGGATAATACATCATTGACCAAACGATCAACAACAAAGAGATCCTTCCTTAGCTGATCCACACCAGATTTTAGCATTGTGATTTCAGCTAATTGGTTCTTTCTTTCTTCTGAGTGAGCGGAAGATAGCTTTTCTAAATGTGCAAGAGCTTCATGTTTAGCATAATCAGCAGATTCTTTTTGCTTGGACAGTCCAGATAGTTCACTCAGACACTTTGCTAGCTCCTCTTGGAGGCCATCATTTCTTTCTTGCACCTCATTCAACTCTGCAAGAAGTAGCTCAGCTGCTCTTTTAGATTTCTTTGCTTCATGTTCAGAAGATGTAAGAGCTGATTGCAAATCATTGCATAATTGTCCAACTCTTTTTAGCTTCTCCACTGGATTACCGATGTTAGAGCCAAAATTAACTTCATCCAGGGTACTCAAAATCATGCTCAAGGTATAGTCTTTTTCTGCCAACTGATCTCTCAGGATTGAACTCTCAGACTCTATGGTCTTAATCCTCTCAGGATATACAGATAAGACTTTTATCCTTTGTTCGTAGTCTGAAATAGCATTTTCCTGCAATCTGATCTCGGACTTTAAGTGATCAACTTCACCATTCAGCTCTTCAATTGATTGCTTCAGGCTGTCCCGATGTTGCACCAATGATTTGCCTTTCCTAACTGCAACATTCAATTTTTCTCTTAAAGAAGATGACTTTTGTTCCTCCTGACTGAGTAGATCTTGCAATTCTTTATTTTTGATACTCAATTCTTCAACTTCACGAACCAATGATTGATTAGTCAACTCAATATTCTCCTTCTCCTCCTTCAATGACAACAATTCGCTTAGAGCATCCTCCAATTTTCTGCTAAGAGCACCTCCATTTGCGTCTTCATCACAACTGACATTACTTTCTCTCTTTTCTTCATGAGAGAGATCAGCCCCTTTATCAACATGCTCAGGAGTTGTATCAGACTCGGAAGGTTTCCCCAAAGAAAGTGTGGTATACTTATCAATGAGCTTCTTAATTAGCTGCTCCAAAGATTCAGTGCTACCAGAACTAAATATCACATCATCTGTTTCAGAAGTCCGAAGGGAATCTTTGACCATATCTTCCAATCTTCTTAATTCACCTTCAAGATGATGAATACGCCCGTCTGCTCCCAGCATTTCGTTCAGTTTCTTCTGCAAGTCATCTACTCTGCTCTGCAAGTCATCATTACTAATTTCAGATTGGGCAGCCTTCCTTGACATTTCCTCATAATCAAAGTTCAGAGACTCCAAACTCTTCGAAAGCAACTCTTTCTCACTGACAGCCAATTGATACGCATTTTCGAGCTCAGATATTTTTCTGTGTGACTCTTCAAGTTCAGCACTTGTTGATGCAAATAATGATTCAAAATTATCATACTTTTGTTGGAGTGAGTCGTACTGGTTTTGAGCTTCTGAAACAGCAAGAGCTAACCAACCAATCCGATCTTCTGGCTCCAAAGATCTTAAGTGTGAAGGCATGTCTATCCTGTCCAACATCTCTTCCCACTTCTGAACAAGGATGTTTCTTTCCACCAAGGATTGTTCAAGCATCTCATTTTGTTCTGCCAACCCATAAAACTTGCCCTGGAGCTCCTCAAATCTTCTTCTAAGGTCTTCGGAAGAACCCAAGTTTGGTTGTGACGCCTCTTTCCATCCATCAGCAAGTGCATATCCTGCATCAGAGTATGATCCTCCAATAGAGCTCTTGTGATCCCAATCAGTCAGAGGTAAAGAGTTCCCAGCAACTGACTTCGCCAACCAATCAACTTTATCAATGATATCCTTTGAATGAAAATGGTCCGGAAGTTCCAAATCTTCTAAAATCTCCTCTATTTTCTGAAGAACAGAGTCTTTGAGAAGGAATGATTCCCTTAATGCAGTAGCAGAATTGCGAATGTAGGAGAGCTCAGATTCCAAAGCTTCCATGCGCTCACCTGCCTCCGAATAGGTCTTGAGTTTCATTTCAACTTCCTGAAGCCTTGCATCTTTCAACTGCAACTCCTCAGAGAATTTCTGCAGTTCAGAGGATGTGTCTGCAAGAGACTGTTTAAGACTGTCACGCTGCACAATCAGACCTTTGCCCTTGGTGACTGCTATGCCAAGCTTCTCTCTTAGAGATGACACCCGTTGCTCAGACTGTTCAAATTCAGCAACTTTCTCCTGATATTGAGAACCAATAGATACAACATCTTCCTCAGCTCTCTTCAAACTTTCCCTAAGGACTACTACTTCATTTTCCCATTGAACAAGTAATAAGCTCAAGTGATCCATTTGTCCTTGCAAATCAATCACTTGTACTTCCTTGGAAGAATATTCCTCCCTGAACAACCTCAGATCTTCAGTTGCCTCTTTATACTTCTGAACAAGGAGAGAGGTCAGAGACTCTAGACATGATACTGGCTCATTAAAGTTGATTTCAAAGCTATCTAGAGAAATAACTCCTTCAACCACTTGAACCACCTTTAAAATAGAATCTGATCCAAGGGATCTTTTGCTCAGTTCTTCAAACTCTGTTGTCCTGGCCATCAACTCAGATTTCAGCTTTTCATTTACAGACTCAACTTGTGTTTTCTCATCAAGAAACCTTTGCAACTGCTCCAGTAGGGAATCAAAAGCACCAGGATGAGAAAGATCTACGGATTTCTCAGGATCATCAACTTCATCTTCTTGTAGATGCCCTGGCATTTCATTCACAAGTTTCTTGAGTTTACCATAAATCCAATGCAAAAGACTGTCAGACCTTTCATTTTCAACTTGTAAGAAGTCTAACTTCTCGTTGACTTCATGGGAGGTACTCATCATTGACTCACAGCCAGCTTCAACTTGACCCTGCAATGCCTCAATCACATTGATAGCAGCATCAACAGATGCAGCAGTACGGCTACTTAAGCTTATGCACCCTAGACCATGGTCTGCCCTTGATGGCAAAGACGATCCAACAGTCTCAACAGACAAATCTAACCTCCGAAGTGTCTGAAAAACCTGATCAATTGTAGAGTTCCATTCTTCTCGAAGTATTGATCCTCTGTCAGCAATTTCCTTGTATAGAGCTTCTACCTGATTAGAGATGCAAGAACCCATTTCTTTGCAGCTTTCATGCATTTCACCCAGCTGGTTCTTCAAAATAGAGAGTTTCTCCTGAAAGCTACGAAGATTCTCCCTTAACAGACTGTTCTCAGCTTTTGTAGCGGCTTCTTGCTTGTGTAAAGCTTCATTTAGGACCATAAGCTCTCCCTCCCTTTCTTTAGCATTCCAGAAACATCCCCCAAAACTTTCATTGAAAACCATTAGCTCAATGTTTGCTCCTTCCAAAAGATCAATGTGTTCATTCAGAGATTCGCAATTGGCCCTCAGTTCTTCAGCAGCAACCTCAGTTGCTGTTTTACTACTCTTCTCTCGTTCAAGAAATTGGTAGCCATTGCCAGCTCCCAACACCAAATTTTTCAGCAACGCCCTTAATGTTACTGTTAGCCCTTGAATTAGCACATAGGCATCTGCATCTGTTTGATTTTCAGACGACTGGAACTCCTCTGGTTGGTGTTCGTCATCATGGTCCTTTGACTCAAAAGCTTGAATAAGTTTCGACACACCTGGTGATACTGGTTTACCAGACGACCTACTCATAGAAGCTGATTGAGAGTGCATATCTTCAATTGATTTCTCAAGCTTTTCGAGTACTCTCTCTGCCTCCTCCACGTGTCTTTTCACAACTCCAAACCAATTTGAACCATCATCATCAATTAGATTTTCTGGTGCAAAGCTAGAGTGGCAAGAACCTTCAAGTTGATGCCCAGCTTCTTCCTTAGATTCATATGCAAAGCTACTCTGGTTAGGTGACTCTGTTTTCATCATTTCAGACAACTCCAAGCTTCTCTTCAGATGCATGTTCTCCTCGGTTAGATGTTCAATACGCAAAGTTGTGTCTTTCAGGTCATTTTCCACCTTATTGCACGAGTTCTTGTATTCTGCCAACTGAAATGACTGTTTCTCAGTCTCAGAGAGAAGATACTTCTTCTGCTCATCAAGCTCGTTTCTCTCTTCCATCACCGAAGTCAAATGCCCCTTTGCTTCGGCCACTTCCATCTGCAGAGCTTCAATTAGAGACTTCGACTCCTTAAACTCCAATCCTAGTTTCTCAGTTTCACTGAGCAAAGACTTCTTTTCCTCCTGAAGCTGTTTCTTTGCTTCTGTTACAGATATCAAACTCTCGTTTATGTTCTTGTTCTCAACCTGAAGAGCCTCCACAACATTTTTGTAGTCCGACAATTGAGCAACAAGTTCCTCGTTCTCACTGATTAGGCGTTCCTTCTCTCCATGAAGCTTCATTTTCTCCGCACTCAAAGAAGTGAAATTCTGTGATAACTCTTCATTATCCAACTGCAATGATCCGAACAAAGCTTTAGACTGTGCTAGATCTGTTCCCAATTTCTCATTCTCAAGAACAAGATTCTCCTTCTCCTCCAAAAGCTTCTTATTCTCTTCAGACAACAAATTAAGGCTTCCTATTAAGCTCTCATTTCGAACCTGTAATGTTGCCACCAAATTCCGGCAGTCAACCATCTCTGAAGACAGACTTGCACTTTCACCAAGTGATGTTTCCAATTTAGTCTGCAACTCATTTATTCTTTCTGAAAGTTCTCCAACTTCACCTTTAGAAATGTGAAGCTGTTTTTGGAGGTCATCCCTTTCAGATACAATCAATTGAAATTCAGATCTCGATTGTGCAAGCTGATCAGCAAGGATATCATTCTTCTCTCCAAGTTCAGTCGATGAAGCTTCGGCCGCAGATATTTGATTAGTCAACTTATGATGTTGACGACTGAGTTCCATCTGTAGTTCTGACTCTTCAGCTAGCTGCAAACAAGATACATCTTTTACAAGACTTGCTAGGTATAGCTGTTCTTTGAGCTTCTCAAAAGTGTCAAAAAGTTTCAACGAAGGTGCGTTTGGAGCTGAGTCTCTGCACATGAACAAGAACCTAAAGTCATCTTCATCAAGGTCTCGTACCACCTCCGCCAACTGACACAAGCTAATATAACTTCCATCGGACCTAGATGAGATGTTCACCATTTTCTTCTCCACAAAATTCTCAGAAGCAATACCTCTGGAGTCAGAAATTTGAACCTCATCCCTGTAATTTTCATATTCACCAGCACCTGAAGGCATTTCTAGTGTTTCTTCATTGCGCGAACCAGAAACTGCATCTTCCATCTGATGACCTACCATTTGAGAACTTATTAAAGAGAGTTCATCTATTTCAGGTAAAGAGTAAACAGAATTTGGGAGCCTACCCCTGTCCTCAGCTATTTCAGCGTTCTGAGTTGCTAAAACAGTTGATGGAACGTTATTTGGTTCGCTGAGTTGAATGTATTCGGCTTTTGTTTCCTCCTTGCCCTCATCTCCCACTAGAGTGGCTGTCTGGCTAATAGAAGTTTCACTTGGTTCGTTCAAAGGAAGCTTCTTGTCTCCTTCAATCTCTACCTCCCTGCTTGAATCACCTTTCTTCGAACCTGGATTATGTGATTCCTGCATTGTCCCTACCCAGCAACAATGAGACTTTCATTACAGGCAAATATACACAACTGGATATATGACATGCAAAGGGCATGGATGTCAAGAGAGAAGGCACAACCTACATCTGTTACCTGCTCCTGCACATGCAGCCTTTCCACTTCTACTTGGTGAGCAACTGCTTCATCAGCACTGGAATAAGATGAGAATTCAACAGGCACATCCATTGCAGAACTTTTAATGGACACATCAGAAGCAATAATTCCTGGAGCTTCTAAATGATCATCTTTTACATCCTCATTTCCCATTTTGGTATTAGCATGTTCAGAAATTGAAGATGAATCAACAATACCCCGATCACCAGAATCTGAATTCAACGCAGCTTCAGGTTCAGCAGCATCCTCTTTTACCAGCTTGCCACTGGCTGGTGTTGTTTCAGCTGTGTCAACATAGTTTGACTCATCAAGAGGAGGAGCTTCAGCATGTTCTGCAGGAAGATCCTTTTTGGTAAGCGACTCTGAGGAAGTAGGAGTATCGTCACCTCTGCGAAGTGGGTTTTCTCCATCAGGAACTTGGTCTGATTTTACCATCGCATCAACAAGATCTGGAGTAGCATCACCAGCAGATCTACTGGCTTTACTTGATTTACCACCTTTACCGTCTTTCTTCTGTCTGAATTGTTGAAGCTGGTAAACATAAAACTATCACATTAAAAATAAAATAAAGCAGGATAGGTTTAATTTACGAAAGAGACCATACAGGACATACTGAAAGTCATCCATGCATCGCTAGTAAAAATCTTTATAATCTGAGTTCCTCCAATACTAGCACAGGCACAAGACACAAGTGTCACAAGTCCTATACTACATTGAGTCATACATGAATATGTGAAATCTTTCAAATTAGGTAGACATATTTTTTCTTTTTTTTACATAATTTACATGCACGTATATACATACAGAACCATAAATAATTCATTAAATTGTGTTGATAACTAAATAGAACATACAAAACATACATTATTAATTTGTACTGCCCCACACCTAAGTTACTCGGACTCGGTTGCGGGGTTGCGGGCGTCCGATACGGGTGCGAATCTAGAGGTCAGATCCTTCATGATCTAAATTTTAAGATTGGGGGATACAGATCCAAGTATGGATATGGTTGCGGGGATTCGGCTAAAAATAATTCAAATATCTACAAATAGAGTTATAAAACCTAAATTATGAGATATTATGTGAAAATACTGATCAAGAGGAGAATCCCGGAAGGAGATAAAAGGAAAAGGAGTGACATAGAGATTTCTATATACATGGTATTCCATTTTCTTCAATTTCACCTTAGCTTCTGTTTTGATTCAAGAAATCATTGAATCTGTCCCAAATTTCTCGGTCGATTTTGGTCAAAGTACCCAAAATCGGTTGACCAGATCAGGTAAGAATCCCACACCCACACCCATGCCGTGTCGACACGGGTGCGGCACCAAAAGTGAAGAGTCCAAGCAACATAGCCCCACACCCCAAACAAGTACCAGAAAGTACTTTCAATATGCCTAAAGATGGAAAACATGAATCGAAATCGGTTTGATGAACACAGGATGTTGCCATGTTGGTTGGGAAGAAGACCAATGCTGAGACTATGGTGGCCAAAGTAAAGAAGGCTACCTCATCAAGAAGAAGAAATGCATTGTGACGCGGTGATACAAGAATAGTTTGGCATGCAAAGCTGAGGGTTACAGGGAGTGCAAGGATTAAAGCATCGCGGTAATTCTTGTTTTGGTGCGATGTTTTGGGGATTTTAATGTTTTTACACTGTAACTATATAAGTTTCAACCCTAATGTGTATTAAGGATTTTGACAGCTAAAAGCAGTCACTGAATTGAAGGAGAAGAACATTAAGGTGAACCGAATCAAGATTGAGATTCTTCAAGACTCAAAGTTAAGATTCTATTTCGACCAATGAGACTCGAAAGTAAGATTTAAACTTGAATCTTATGGGATTGGGTTGAGTTACAGCATGATGTTCCTAACTTCGAGATTAACTCATATATAAAGTTGGGTTTAGAAAGGATTAAGGGAAAATAGCAGAATTCAAGGGTAAACCTATATTATTGTTCCTAGTGATTAAATCCCCAATTCGCCATTAAAAAAAAAGATCAAATCCCCAATTTTCTGGTAATATCAACATATTTGTAGAAATTATCGCATGGATAGTGCAGTTAGAAGTAAAAAGTGTTTAAGAGCTTTGAAGGTTGATAACCCTACTCATAGCCTAATTTTTCATACTTGCATAAAGCATGATTTTTCATACTTGCATAAAGCATGAGGTATATAACATTTTTATTAAAGTATTGTGCTTGAAAAACATGCTGGACCAGCATATAGTAGATATAAGCATCATGTGTTTGGGATGAAAAAAAGCATGTGTTTGCAAAACAAGCTGGACCAGCATTTAGTACATAACCCTACTCATAGCCTAATTGATCAGGTATGAAATAAAGAATCAACATCACACCAAGTAGGTGCTAAAAAATCAATACATAAAATTTAGTAAGCTTACCCAGGGTCATCTACTATTCCTATTATCTATAGACTATACATGTAGGTATCTTCTCCTTACACCAAAAGAATACATGAAATATGAGGGTGGAGGGTGGAGGTGGGGGGCGGAGTTGATGCTATTCAATCTGTTTCAGCATCATGGACCATTCTCTTATTTCTTTCATTCCAAATTAGCCAAAAGATGCACGATGATATAATCTTCCATGCTAACTTCCTTTCTATACCGATATTCGGGACAACCAATATCTATTTTAATCGATATAACAAAATAAACCAAAGCACAAGGGGGTAGTTTATCCATGTTGGTACTGAATATCAAGGTCATTGAACCAGGTTTTATTGAGTTTTACTTGAAAAAAGTATGCATGGTCGAAACCACCTGTAAGGCCATGCGGTCTGAATTTTCTCAGTTCCTTATTTTCTTCTACTAATTTGTCACAACGGCGATCTTAATACCTATGGTAGAACATGGTTAGTCATCAGAGCAGATGCTCCAGTAATATCCATGGAGAAATAATTGTACTTAATATTTAATAATGTAAAGAAAAGACATCTGATACCTGATAGCAAAGAGATAGAAGCAGTTTGTCCCTCACAGGTAATCTCTGTGGTAACTTCAATGCAAACATTAAGCAAAAAAAGATCATCCGCAAACATATGTGCACATCTAGTCGTGCACATACTAAAAACTCTGTGGGTCAAAAGAAGCTTACGAAATAGCAAGCAAAGGGTAACACTAGAAGAAATACTATAATCACTAACTTCTCCATTTCTTCTTACTATATCAACTATACCTCAATCCAAAACTAGTCGGAATTATCTATATGAATCTTTATTTTGCTCTATATAGCACGGCAGGTCTCTCCTTATTAGTTGTCATGTTTATCATAGTTCCTCTTTTATAACTTCTTTGCTTTGCTGCACTCGAGTCGAGGGTCTTCCAGATACCTCCACGAGGTAGGGTAAGGTCTGCATACACTCTACTCTACTCTCCTTAGACCCGGGATTACACTGAGTATGTTGTTGTTGTAGCACGGCAGGTCTCAGAATTCAGTATAACGAAGATTCATCATCATTAAACTATTCTCCTCTATTATTTTGGGCTTAGGACTGCCTATACTTCTCCGATTCCCTAATTTCTGATATTTCACAACTGCAATTACACAGCTTAGCAACACATTTTTTATGACAGGTGCACACAACTCAATTATTCCACCGGGTACCTGCTACCTCCCACCCACACCCGGCACAAATACCGAGTAACATAGGGCAGAAACCACCTCGTGTTTTTTTACAGCTAAGCAACACATTATAACTGTGCAAAATGAACAAAGAGTACGGAAATGTTTACCTTTTTACGACCGGCAGCAAGAAGATCGGTTCGGCTCTTGTTCTTATCCATCCGATCCGATCCGATACACCTGCAATTCTTCAATTAATGCTTTCCTATCACCATTACCTTCAACAATCGAACTGCAAAAATCTCAAAAATTCAGATAAAGAATCAGAATAACCTAATTTGGAAAAATTAAATACAGGAAAATGAAATGAACGATTCGGTTACCTTTCGAGTTCTATATTGAAATCTCAAAATTAATCTGTATCTAATTTCAATTATTTTTTCTACTCTGAATATATTTATATATATAGAATTTCTGTTGTTTTGTTTTTTCGTTCTTCCCTTTTTGGGCTATTGAAGTATTGAGTTGTTTTTCGGTTGAGAAGAGTGAAGACGACGGTGAGATTATTATCTTAGATCTGACGCAAAGTTTGTTGGTTTTCTGGTGAAAATTGGGTAGGCCCAGATTTGGTTAGATGGGCCTATCAACCGTACTGGCTACAAATAACCCGTACCCGGCCCATTCTACTTGAAAAGGGAAAATATAAGAAGACTCCACCATTATCAACGGAAAGTCACTCAAACTCACTCCAGGGGTGTATCGAAATATTCTTATCCAACAGGATACATTAATCTTGCCTTAGAGACCCAAATACTTATATACTTGTCATACTGAGGGATGAGGGATGAGGGATGAGGAATCATATTATCCTACATTCATTAAATCTATGTAATGAGTCATGTAGGTGGCGTATTTAAATTAGGACTATACATTAGGATTTTTTTCCCGCATCGTTTGCCAATCGGGATGCTATCTCTCTTCTCTTTCGTCACTCAATCATAAAAAATGGGGTAAATTTCACAAATAGTCACATAACTATAAGTTTTTTCACCAAAGTCATTTAACTATGTTTTCTAGCATAAAAGTCACATAACTATCATTTTTCCACTAAAGTCACTTAACTATATTTTGTAACACACAGGTCATATAAATATCACTTTTTTTCACCAAAATCACTTAACTATATTTTCAACACAAAAATCACAAAAGTTTGAGTGTACTAACACGAAAATCACACCTACCTAAAACTTTACTATGAGCGATAATATTTTTAATTATTATTTATTTTTAATATAAAAATATAAATTCAATAAAAAAAACTCGACCCAACTCAAAATTCATATGCAAATATTAAAGTACTAAAATGGTGAATAAATTTGAAAAAAAATATCACAAGATTTAAATTATTGCTTCCGATGCAAATAATAACAATTATTGCTCCATAAAATTCAATTTCTTACTATTTAATAAAATATAAAACTTTTCAATATATATTGGAAAAAAGAAGAAGGAAATATACCCTAAGATTGAAAAAGAAGTTTTTTCGAGTAAATTAACCAAAGTTATATCAAACAATATAATATTTAATAAGGTATGTTTTTTCAAAAATAACTCTCCAAATATTTTACTCGTTGAACGTATAATTAAATAATCAAGGACAAGCTTATCTATGATCATGTCCTCCTCTAATGCATTTTGTTTGCATACCACGATCATAAAAATGTCACCAATACCTAACTAACATCACAAGCCACAACATTTTATTTCCGCTCGTGACAATGGATCATATAAAAAAAGATTTTGAATATCATTAAAATTATGAAGAAGAAAAAGAAATTATTAAACTGAAAAAAGTTAATCCTAGACTGAATATTTTAGTTCCACACCTTTTTAGATCGTATATTCGGAGGAGGGATTGGTTCTATTTCTTTAATATTTTAATTTCTCCCTATGGATTTTGAATCGGACAGTTCTTTTTAATTGAATTTGTATTTATTAGATTAAAAATAAAATAAATAAATATAAAAATTAACCATCGAAAGTTGAATTTTTCGGTAGGTGCGACTTTTGTTTTAGTAAGCTCAAATTTTTGTAACTTTTGTGTTAGGAAATATAACTAAGTGACTTTGGTGAAAAAAAGTGATAGCTATGTGACTTTTGTGTTAGAAAATATAGTTAAGTGACTTTGATGAAAAAATGATAGTTATGTGACTTTTATATTAGAAAACATAATTAAGTGACTTTGGTGGAAAAACTGATAGTTATGTGACAATTTGTGAAATTTACCCTCAAAAAAGTATATACTTAACAAACTATTTTTTTCATATTTACAACAAACTATACTGAACCACTTATTTTTATTTTTTTTAGCGCTGTCCCGACTCTGACGAGCATCACTTAACTTTGCGGAATAGTTAAAACCCTTCACGTGAATAGTAACAAACCACAACCTTAAGTATGTGAATGTTTTCCTTATGTAACTCGAACCTTTAAATTGAATATTATTCCAAGTTAATCGCATGACAGATGCAATATTTCACGAAGCCTTTTCAGAAAAAATGGACACAAGACAATGAAGCAAAGTCCTTATCCTTGAGGAAAGAAAAACATTGGCGTCTATCTGAAGTTCCCAAAGACTGAATTTTGCAGACTTTGTTTATGGGTGTTTGAAAAAATTATTTAGTTATTCTTCTAAAATATTACTATTCTTTTTGAAGATTTTTAAACTTAATTTTATAAGTATTTCAAAAGAATCAAAAACTAGTTTATAAATTTGTGCACATGCTTCTACGAGACTACTTATTTTACACTTTTCGTTTTTTAAGAGTCAAATGAGTTGTTCTTTAACGATAATTTTTCATGTCTTTTAAATATTTTAAACTATTAATTACAGGGACTTATAGTATTGTTTACGTAGTTTCCGGGTATGTAAATTTTATAACAAAAAATATAAAGATTATGTTACCCTTTCTTTTAGCAATGGCACATGTCACAAGAAAACAAAATGGAAGAAAATAATTGTTACGTGAAATAGGACGAGAAAATTACAGATGATTTAAACTGGTCATTCGACATTGCTGTTATAATTAATAATTCACTCGATATGTCCCTTTCGAACGTTTCATTTTGTTATTTGATCATGTGATTTTTCCAAAATGACCATTGTTCGTGTAATAATAAAATTGTTCTATTGATGAATTGTAAGTTACATATTCAAGACATGCAAAATAGATTATGTACAGTAATGCTAAGAAAAAAATCAAATACAGTCACGGCGAAGCTAGTATGAAAAGCACGAATCCAGCAATACTCACTAATTTTGATACATGGACAGATAATAAATTTCAGAATCTATACACTTTAAATTTTAAATCTGCCTCCGATAAAGTATACATGGATATTTCCCTTATTTTAAAGCTAGTGGAAGAACACTTTGTCTACGAGCTAAGAAATATCCAATAATATATTATAAGGATTTGTTTTGTGAACATTCATAACATCTAACATTGCTTCTAATAATAAGTATAAGTAAAGATAGGAAAAACAATTCATTATCATGATGAAGCCAATCTTTTAGACATTACGGTATTACTTGTACACGGAATTTAAACATATTGTAATGTGAATATTTTATGTTAATTAAGAAAAGGAAATATAATTTTCACCCCAAATTAAATGAAGCCAGTATTCATTAAAGTAGCTGCTAGAACTTAAAAGAATTCAGCTTTAGAGCCTATAGATCTCAATACCATACTTTTCTATGCTTCAAACACCTCACTTCGTGGATCAATATCTCTTTCATTTCTCAACGAAATTTGACGATTGATGAACCGTGTATAAGAGTAAAACTATTAACTAATTACATTCAAAAGTTCAGATTGCAAATAAGCAGGGAATGGCCCATTGACCATCACAGCGCCATCAAATCCATTTTATTAATAGACATTATTACAATTATAGCTTGTTACATTATCAGCCAAGTTGCTTTAGCCTTCCACAAAAATAGGGAAAAAAGTTGCAAAATACAAATTATCTTCTTCTTTATTTTTCTATGTATCAGTTTCCTACTTGGGAAATAGTGACCAACTTGGAAACAAATTCTTGAATATTTTTATCTGAACTTCCTCCTTCATCTACAGCATTTCTAGCCAATTGTTTCAATTTCTTTGCATTTTCCCTTATCACTTTTCCTTTCTCTTCTTCCATCACTAACTTTATACATTCTTCAATAACTTCCCTTCTAACTATCCCTTTTTCATCTTGTTTGGCTCTAACTCCCATCTCCCAAACATCCTTTACAAGCTTTGCATTTGTTGGTTGATCAGTCCATTGTGGCATAGTCAACATTGGCACTCCCAAACTAATTGCTTCCAAAGTCGAATTCCATCCACAATGAGTCAGAAAACACCCTATTGATTTATGTTCCAATACTTGTAATTGTGGACACCATGACACTACTAGGCCTTTATTCTCCCTTGTTAATTTTAATTCCTCGACAAAATTCTTAGGAAGTTTGGATTCTTCAGTGGATCTAACTACCCACAAGAAGTTCTTGTTGCTATTCTTCAAACCCCATGCCAATTCTTCCATTTGGTCAGCTTCTAGTTTAGCTAAACTTCCAAATGATACATACACCACTGAGTTAATTGGTTGTTGATTTAACCAATTTAGGCACTCATATGCCATTGGCTTGAAGAGACTGAGGCCATACTCTTTGTCATCTGGTAGCCTCTTGTCTAGATACATGGATGGTATTGTTGGTCCAATTGTCTTGATTGGATAAATCTTGGCCATCCAATCAATTACCTACATGTCAAACAATATAAACAAAATAAGTTTTCATGTAACCATTTAAATATTTTGTACAATAACTTAGGTGACTAAAAAATGAACTCGACGTATATGTGGTTTAATTCCTTATATGTTTCTCTTACTATTCCCTCCATTTCAATATAAACGTTTTAGTTTTACTAGGCACGAAATTTGAGAAGATAATGAAGATTTTTAAATCTTATAATCTTAATTAAAGATGTGTGCAGTGTACCAAAATGTTGTTTGAATCTTGTGGTCTTTAACAAACTATTTAGAATATTAAAATTAGAGAGTTACCAAATATAGAGACAAACATTTTTTTTGAAACATATTAAAAAATAAATACACTCAAATTGAAACATATGGAGTACATAAACCTTCACAGAATGAATAATTGCTAAACGTCTAACAAGTGTGGGTTGAATAAATAGCTTATGGACGAGCTAAGCATTGGAAAATAAATATCTTGAAAAAAATTTAGTACTTTCTAACATGTGTTAAAAGTCCATGCGAAAATTTTAAAAATTGTGCAACTTTTAACGGCAACAAATAAAATTTCTTAATGGTACAATCTCAATATTTCTTTTAGAATTTCTACTGGTTCTGTGAATCTGGATGAGAACATTAAGGAGCATATATGCGGCCACCAAATTAACTTCCAAATGAAACAGACAAAGAAACAGAACAGCACAACAACAACAATCCAATGAAATTCCATGAAGTGGGGTCTGAGAGGGTAGAGTGTACGCAGATCTTAGGGAGATAGAAAGATTGTTTCCGATAAAACACTCGGCAAACAGAACAACAAATATAGATAGAATATCTAACCTCTTTCTCCAACTCATAGAAACTGTTGATAAGGACCCAATCCACTTTGTCAAGATTTGAGAATTGATTCACCAACATTTCAAGTATTCTTTCTGCTTCAGGACTAACAACAAAACTAGGCACATCTGAACTCTCAATTCTTGATAAAGTCTCAATTGTTGAAAATCCAGGAACTATGATTTCTTCAACTTTAGTAGGAGGAAGTTTTATAACCCCTTTATGTACATGGTAATAAATGTTATCCACTGCACAATTTTGTGTGAAAAAAGCAGCAGTTACTAATCCAAAATTCTTTGCAACTTCAACAGCCCAAGGAAGAAATGGATCATAAACTATGCAAGTCACAGGGCACCCACAATTTGCTAACTTTTTAATAAGCTGAGCCAGAGTATCCGAGCCAACTTCTTTGAATCGTGTTATATAGGCCACGAAAGATCCTGCTTGGCCGCGGCCACCATCATCATAACCATCGGATATGGCCTCGATTGACACCAAATTTGGCAATTCTTGCATTGTTTTCAAGAACGATTTTGTGGTTGCTATTGTGATTTTGACACCTTTGGATTGTAAACGTTTGGAAAATTGGAGCATTGGGTTGATATGACCTTGCGCTGGATATGGCAAGATCAAGCAATGAGATTTGTGTGTAGTCATCTTAGCAACTTCTCAATTGATGGCTGAAGAAAAATTAATCAAGAAAATGTGGGGTACTATTGTAAAGCAGTACGGGAAGTAAATAATTATTACAAGTGTTCGAAAGGATAAACAAATAGGCAATGTTCAGAACTGCCGCAAGCTTGTTGAGTCTTGAATCTTGATAACCTGAAATCAAGAAACAACTAAATCTGGATGGTTACAACTGTGTGCTGAGTCGAGTGATTGCACTATGTCCTTAAGACAAGATTGCCCCGTATATATGCTTTTACGTTAACGGGCAATAGTCTCCCAAGATAAAACAACACTTTAATCTCAACACTACAAAGCAAATAGGTTGAGTCTGACGAAGAAAACAAATACGAATCGACTTGCTGAAGAAATGGAAAAGGAAGGAAGAGTTCCTGTTTTCGTCCAACGTTTTTTGGATTGACTTTCTCTTCTGTTTTGTCTATGTTGTGTATATCTTGTGTATATGTGTGTCTTTCCTCACTGTTTTTCGTCACTGTATGTGCTATTTTCCTGTCACGTTATTGAGCCAAAGAGGCATCAATATATAGCATGGAGGAGGGACTCCTCAACTGCCACAAACAAGGCTGTTAATAGCCATTAGTGAGGGCTGTTAATGGCAAGTTTAAGGCCATTAGTGTGGTAGGTTTAAGGCCATTAGTGAGGTTGTTCATGGCCATTGAAGGAGGGCTGATTATGGAGGAGTTAATCAGCCAAGTAATGGCTGATTAATGCCCCAAAAATCAACTCCAACTGTAGGCAGAAAGTTTATGCCTTCCATCGTTCCAAATTCGACTTTCCAGAAACTCTAGGGACCAAACTGTAAATATTAAGCAATTTGGGGTCCAAAAAGATAATATCAGAAAGTCCCCACAACCCGTGACCCGAGCCCGGACGGGCGGGCGGCGGCGGCGCGCGTGTGGGCTTAGCCTTGAACTCAAGCACATCTAGGTCCTCTCTCCTTTAAACTAAGGCTGGCCAGTGGGCCGGGACGGCCCGACCCCGACCCGACCCCGTCCCGAGCCCGCCCCGCGTAAAAAAAAAATGGTGGCGGGACTCGAACTCGGGACGGGACAATGTCTCGTCTCGCCAGGCCCGACCCCGCCCCGAGCCCATCCCGACCCCGCCCGAGTTCTCCCCCTTTGCAAATATAGTCGTTGCACCAACGACCATTTTAGGCCTCCCCCCTCCCCCAACCCCCCTACCCCTTAATATTTATTTTTAACCCATAAGTTATTATATTTACACTTTAACCCAATTTTTCAACTATAAATAACTCATTTTCTCTTCATCTTTCTCACAAATCTTCCTACAATCTCTCAATATATCTCTCTATAAGTCTACATTGTTTACTAAATATTCAATTTTATTTATTCATTTGGGAATTGGGAGTGAAGTTGGCAACTAGCTTGAGGATCTTCCATCGAGCAAAGTTTCAATTTTCAACCTCTCGATTACACGTCGACGTTACGTCGACGTTTGGTACATTCGTTCCTTCATTAAATTATTATTGTCTGTTTATTTTATTTAGCGCACTTAATTTTATTATCTTTAATTATTTATTATCATAATTAAAATGAAAGGATTAAGATGTATGTTTAAGGGTAATGGTGCTTCTTCTAGTAGGGGCAACCAGGGCAAGAGTACTTCTTCTAGTCATCTTATTCCTACACATGATGATTTTGTTGATACTCAACATTTTCCTACAATACCATTAGATTTAAACGAGGAGCTGTTTTATGGAACTCAAGAAGACTTTAATTTATACGATAATCTAGATGATACACCCACTAATGTTGATTACAACACACCCACTAGTGCACCTTCAACTGAAATACCTCCTATTCCCCCTAGTATGAGACGAGGTCCAGCAAAACGACCATTAAAATCAGATGCATAGACATTTTTTGATAGGGACGTAGAGAATCAAGTAGCTATATGTAAAATTTGTAAAAATGTTTTAAAATTTAAAACTGGAAAAGGTCACGGTGAGACGGGGGGTTTAATTAGACACGTAGTAAGTGATCATCCAGCTAGGTATGCCTAATACCAGGCTTCAAAACCGGGTGCGCAAACGCCCGCTCCATCGGGACAAGGTTCACATACTGATACTGTCCCGGACCAAGTACATGGTCAAATTAACCTTATGACGGGGGGAATTGTAGGCCCTAAATACAATAAACATAGAGATAGGGAAGCAATATCAAAATTAGTTGTTGTGGAGGCTTTGCCCTTTTCATTTCCTTCATCTCCCGGTTTTATTCATTACATTAGAGATATATATAATCTTGCTTTTAACGGTTTTTCTAGATCAACTGTTAAGAGAGATGTATTTAAATTCGCGCATGAATATCAACAATATTTACGTTATTCATTATATCATTTTAATGACAAAGTATCTATCACGTCTGATATAGGTCGTAGTACTAACGACCATAATTATTTAACTGTAACTTGTCATTGGATAGATTATAAATGGTCTATGCAAAAATGTATTTTAGCGTATAGATATATAGATGATAGGCACACTGGTACTTTTATTGCAGATAATATTTATCAAGTGTGCCATTATTACGGAATAACCGATAAAATTATGACTATTACATTAGATAACGCTTCTTCTAACAATTACACAATTACAATTTTAAAAAATAGTTTAACTCCATCTTTTCCATCTTTTCCAGATCATTTTCATATAAAATGCGCGTGCCATATATATAACTTAATTGTAAAGGATGGTCTATCACTTTTTGAAGACATTCTTAGTAAAATACAATTTGCTATAAACTTTATTTTTAAAAGTAATAAAGTACAACGTAGAAAAGAATATAAAAAAACTTGTCACGATTGTGGACTATCTTATAGAAAAATTCCACAAGAAGTATCCACTAGGTGGAATTCTTTATACGAGCAACTACTTGTTGCTTATGACTATAGAATACCTATAACTTTATTTTTTAACTCTCATAATAAAAATCCAGCTGATATGATTTTAGATAGTGATTGGGTAAAAATTTTCGAACTTATTTTATTTTTAGAGAAATTTTTTCAAGCAACAAAAGAATTTTTCGGTATATATTATCCTACTATTTCAACTATGTTGTTTTATATAACTCTAATATTTTTATTACTTAGTGAATATATGAAAAAATCAGCTTATAAGGCAGCTATTAAAAAAATATTTGTCAAAATAAAAAAATATTTTATTCCTATTCCCACTATTTATATTATTAGTTCTGTATTAAATTCTACTATTACAATAGACGGTACTAAATCACTAATTGAAACTATTTACGATTGTATAGAAGTACTACCACCTCCAAGTCCCAAAAATCTAAATCACCAACCACCTATTGAACAAACTAAAGAAGAAGTGTTGTCTAGCGTAGAACACCAATGCAAAAAAATATATAAATTTTATCAACAAGAAAATGCTAGTAACTTACCGGCTTCCATACCATCTTCTTCATCTTCAACACAACCTCACAAAAGACATGTTGTTTTTGCGGCTAGTATTGAAAGCCTCAGAAATAGAATGTGCGGCCGTACCTCTACTACTAACAAAATTAGTGAGTTGGATATTTTTGTTTTGCAGGGTTCTGTACCGTATCAAGAAGTTATCAATGAAGATGGACATGAAAACTTCTTTGAAATCTTGGAGGGAATGAGAAGACCTTTCCGACACTTTCATTGATGGCCCGAGATGTTTTGAACATTCAAGCGTCATCAACTGCGTCTGAAAGTGTTTTTTCTGCCGGCAGATATCAAATAGGAGACCACAGACACTCATTAGCCGGAGACAGCTTGGAAATTGCAGTATTATTCAGAGATTGGATACGAGCGGAGCGGAGAAGGTGCGGTCAACCGAAGATCAACGAAGAAGACGATGAAAACTACAACGAAATCTTAATCGAAGGTAGTGGAAGCGACGTGGATCAATTTGACCAACAAATACCAATTTCAATCGAAGAACCACAGGAAATCATCAAGCATTTAGAACATGTTTTTTTGAGAATGTAATTTTTTTAATTGCAATTTTATTATGTAATTTGCAACTTTTGGACAACACCACAAAGTTGCAATTTAGATTTTAGACAATTGTATTTGTATTACAAAAAAATCATATGTCTATTAAATAATATAAGAGGCACAAAAACAACCTTGAGATGTTTTTATTACACTATTTTGTCTTGTTTATTGAGTTTTTTTATACATATGTTATTTAAAAAAACCCGCCGGACCCCGCCCCGACCCGATACCGACGGGATCGGGATCGGGAGGACTGAGCAAGTCACTTGCACTCGCTGCACCCGACCACCTCTTCGCCCGCCCCGCTTGAGCCCTACTCGACCACCTTTACTTTAAACACATGGGATACCCCTTGGGGTCCCAAACCCTTAACAACTTTATAGACTTATAAAGAGAGCAATTCTTCCTTTTCCGACCATGTGGTAGATTTGTCTCACACCATATTTCCATGCCTCAAACACCTTACTTCGTGGACAAATATCTCTTTCATTTCTCAACGAAATTTGACGATTCTTGGCCCTACGGTCATCTACTCACTTAGTAGATTATGCATGAGAGAAGAGACAAAGCCTCCAACATGCGGAACACTAGTGTTTAATTCATTAAATATGGGTGGACGCACCTCCCCGCCAAAGGTAAATTTCCAACAGAAAATACTATTAATTGAGCTTCTCAATAGTATTTGTTTCACCCGTCGATAATATAATCACATATTAAAAATATGAACCATATCATAAGTTTTACAGTCTAAAGTCGCACCTGAATTATATAATTATTTCAGTTCGCGTTCGTAGTTGTTGAGCGGAGGAAGAAAGAAAATATTTGAGGATGGGAAAATCCTATAGTGAAAATGTGATTCTTATAGTTTGTTGATAGAGTTTGAAGTGTCCAATTTGGACACATATTAATTCCTAAGAGATTGTCTTGGCTTCTTCTTATTGTCAATAATTACCGACTTTTGAATTGCCAACATGTGCAGTGACATAAGCAGGTCATATGCAGTGAGGGAACAGCTAGGATCATGTGGGGTAAAGGTACATCTGATGAGAAAATGACAAAAGAGTCTTAAGTATGTAATGAACGATTTAGATTCTGTAAGTTTATCCAAATAACACTTTAGTCCGTCAAATATTTAACAATTTATATTCATCGAATTTGACTGTATCTGTTAGCAACTTGAATAAAAGAAAAAAGTGATCTAAACAAAAAGAAATGAAATGGCTTAGATAATTTTTTTTTTTGTCAATAACTTAGTATCAATAAATTGAATATTGATTAATAAGTAATTGTTGGAACACTACTTTGATTGGATTGTTCATAACTACATATTTACAATATTGATGTAGTAATAAGTGAATTGGGTCCTAATCAATACCTTCTATGAGTTGGAGAAAGAGGTAAGAGAAATATTCTTTTGCCCTGTTGGCTTCATATATGTTCTTGAAAGATCACATCCAGATAAACTACTTCACCGTCCTAATTTATATGATGTATTTTATTTTTTCAATCATCTAAAAGAATGATATTTTTCGATATTTAAATAATTTTTTCATTTTATCCATTTATTGTCAATTTGTCACAAATATCATGGCTTATTTTAGATCATAATTTTTAAAATGTATTTCTTTCTTAAATTTTGTGTTTAGTCAAATTGCATCACATAATTAAATTGAGACTGAGAGTAATTGTTCGTTCTTTGAAAATGTGAGACGGAGAGTAATTACTTTGACAAATTGAATTTATTTTGAAATATTTTACGTTTTAAAAACACAAGATTGTTTCCTACCTTTTTTCAAGTTTACCATATTGTTAAAGTAGAGTATTAATTAAATGAAACGTTTACAAAGAAGTAAATGGTAGTCTAGACAAATACTCTAATAATTAAGATTATTAAAATGTAAAAACGGTAACTAACCTACTATAAGTCTATAACATGTTAATCTGCACTAATAAGCAGTGTAGAAAGATCTTATTTACATTGTCAGTGTTTCAGATTATCACGTTTCTAATTGTTTGACATGTAGGTAATTGATTGGATGGCCAAGCTTTATCCAATGATCAAGACAATTGGACCAACAATACCATCCATGTATCTAGACAAGAGGCTACCAAATGACAAAGAGTATGGCCTCAGTCTCTTCAAGCCAATGGCAAATGAGTGCCTAAATTGGTTAAATCGTCGAGCAATTAGCTCAGTGTTGTATGTATCATTTGGAAGTATGGCCAAATTAGAATCTGAGCAATTGGAAGAATTTGTTGGTTACAAAGGTGCAGAAAACGAAAATTACAAGTAACTGCTAAGTAATATAAGAATTGAAATTACAATTCAACAACAAACTGAAATTACAATAATCTTGAACAAGAAATTGGAACTGTTTTTGTGTATGCTGAGTCGAGTGTTTGCACTCTGTCTTTAAGACAATATTGCCCCGTATGTATCCTTTCTACGTCCTGGACAATTGTCTCCCAAGATAAAACAGCAAATGAACAATTGAGCAAAGGAAACTCAAGTGCTACCGTGAAGAATTTTGACTAATGAAATGATGCTGGAAGGTAGTAGGAAGAACTGATTCTTTGTTTCTGTTTTTTCGTCTGTTTTTCTGTGTTGTGTGTGTCTCAACAATGGTGACAAATGGGTCTTTATATAGTTGAAGGAGAGGCTGATGAACTGCCTCCATAAGTGTCATTACTGGCCAAGTAATGGCAATTATGAAGGTAGTAATTCCTCCAAAATAAATGGTGAAGATGTGCAACGGATTGACCATTTAGGAAGAGTAATTCAGCCAAAATAAATGGTTGAATTGAGTGCTGTTGACGTTTCTGATCTCTGCCCAATTCTGACTTTCTTGAAACTTCAGGGACCAAACTATACATGTTGAAACTTCGGGGACCAAACTGTACATATGAAAGAATTCTGGTCCAAACTGTATATATGACAAAGTTCTCTGATCCAAAAAGATAATATCAGAAGAAGCACAGCCCGTGAGCCCGGAGAGGACTGGTGGGAGGCGCGCGTGTGGGCTTTCCTCGAACCGAAGCACATCCAGGTCCTCCCTCCTTTAAACACATGGGATACCCCTTGGGGTCCCAAACCCCAAGCCAACCTTGAGACTTATAAACAAAACAATTCTTTCTTCCTCCACCGATGAAGGAGAATTGATCTCAATACCACACTTTTCCATGCTTTAAACACCTCACTTCGTGAACCAATATCTCTTTCATTTCTCAATAAAATTTGACGATCCTCGGCCCTACGGTTATCTACGTACTTAGTAGATTATGCACGTGTGAAGAACCGGATTCTCCAACATGCGGAACACTAGTGTTTAAGCCGTTAAAGTTGGTCGGACGCAACTCCCGCCAAAGGCAAATTTCCAACAGAATTGGCATGGGGTTTGAAGAATAGCAACAAGAACTTCTTGTGGGTGGTTAGATCCACTGAACTTCCCAAGAATTTTATAGAAGAATTAAAATTAGCAAGTGAAAATAAATGCCTAGTCGTATCATGGTGTCCACAATTACAAGTGTTGGAACATAAATCAATAGGGTGTTTTCTGACTCACTGTGGATGGAATTCGACTTTGGAAGCAATTAGTTTGGGAGTGCCAATGTTGACTATGCCACAATGGACTGATCAACCAACAAATGCAAAGCTTGTAAAGGATGTTTGGGAGATGGGAGTTAGAGCCAAACAAGATGACAAAGGGATAGTTAGAAGATAAGTTATTGAAGAGTGTATAAAGCTAGTGATGGAAGAAGAGAAAGGAGAAATGATTAGGAAAAATGCAAAGAAATGGATAGAGTTGGCTAGAAATGCTGCAGACAAGAACATTGAAGAATTTGTTTCAAGTTGGTGACTATTCCTTAAGTAGGAACTTAATTATGAGCCATAAAAAATAAGTAAGAGGTTGATTTATAATCTGCGGATCTCTTTTTCTATAAGTGGTAAGGTTGACCTGAATCTTCTTTTATTGTCTCCTTTTTTTCCATTTCTTGTGAAAAGCTAAAGCAATTTGGCTGATAAAGTAATAATTTTGAATAATAAGATACAGATTTGTAACGTGTAATGGTCAAAGAGTCATCCCAAACCTATTTGTTAGATGATTGAATGCTTTACTTGTTTGATCAAAATGGTCCTTCATGTGTGGGTTTTGGTTCCATTTGATCCTTAATGTATAAAATGATAGAAATTGTCCTTAATGTATTTCAAAAAGTAATTAATTTGAAGTCATATAAATAGAAACAATCGTTATTTTTGCTGTTAAAAAAACTAATCGATATTAATGTAAAATAATTGTTTACACAGAGAAACACTCAAAATAGAGTCATCTCTTACTATACGTTACTAGTATAAGTTTTATGTGTGTATGTATATATTAATTTTTGACCACGTACAATGTGCGTGTACCTTAATCAATGAATACAAACTACTTGAAAGTCACATAAATAATATTGAAAAAAAGTAAGGAAAACATTACAAGTTCTAAAAGTGTTGCTTAATAGCTTATGCCGACAGCGATAAAACTTAAGTGAAATTTTACTCTTCTTTGGAAAACATTAAATCCCTTACGTTTGAGGATATGTTAAAGGTAGTCTCCTAAGTATAGTCTGTGCAGTTTTAGTCCTTCAAGTTTGTTAAATATTACACTTTTGATCTCGGCCGAATGTTTAACAATTTATATTCGTTAGATTTGAAAAAAAAGATTTAACCTTAAACACAAGAAAAGTCCCATCAAATTCAAAAAAATGCAACACAACAAGCTACACCAAACACAAAAACAAAATATCATAACTACTAGAAATTACACCTCAAGAAATTATATCGAACTCTAAAAATAAACCAAAAATAAAAGAAATTACAAAAATAATACCTCTAAATATAAGTTCCACTAAATTTCTTATGAAAAAAATATGTTGGGTCTTTGAAACAGATCAGATCATTTTAACAATAATGAAAAATTATTTTAGCTAAAAATTCATGTTGGATCGGACTCGACAGAATCTTTCGATAATCTGTAAAAAAAAATGAAGGATCACAAGCAGCTGGATATTTATTCTAGTAGGGTTTATTCCACCTAATTGTACCATATAACTTTTTAAAAAGCATTTTAAGTGAGTTATTTAAGCTTCAACTAACCCCCATGTACAATTCACGCTAGATCTGACTAACTGTTTATCCTACCTCCTCTACATTATTGACATCTCATATTTGTCTCAGTAAAGGCTTTCAGTAGCACGTTTCGATCCTCTTCCCTATTACTTAAAAAAAATATTTTTTTTCAAATGTTAAAAAGAAGAAATACTCGATAATATGAAAATTTCATTATTTTCTAAATTTATTCATTCAAAGATTATACATCGATCTATTTTTTATCAATCATTAATATTTTCAGGTCTAACTTATTACTACATCAATATTGTAAATATGCAGTTATGAACAATCCAATCAAAGTAGTATTCCAACAATTACTTATTAATCAATATTCAATTTATTGATATGAAGTTCTTGACAAAATTTTTTTTATCTAAGCCATTTTATTTCTTTTTGTTTAGATCACTTTTTTCTTTTATCCAAGTTGCTGACAGATACAGTCAAATTCCATGAATATAAATTGTTAAATATTTGACGGACTAAAGTGTTATTTGGATAAACTTACAGAATCTAAATCGTTCATAGCATACTTAAGACTCTTTTGTCATTTTCTCATCAGATGTACCTTTACCCCACATGATCCTAGCTGTTCCCTCACTGCATATGACCTGCTTATGTCACTGCACATGTTGGCAATTCAAAAGTCGGTAATTATTGACAATAAGAAGAAGCCAAGACAATCTCTTAGGAATTAATGTGTCCAAATTGGACACTTCAAACTCTATCAACAAACTATAAGAATCACATTTTCACTATAGAATTTTCCCATCCTCAAATATTTTCTTTCTTCCTCCGCTCAACAACTACGAACGCGATCTTCTATGAAATACTGAAACAATTATATAACTCAGATGCGACTTTAGACTGTAAAACTTATGATATGATTCATATTTTTAATATGTGATTATATTATCAATGAGTGAAATAAATACTATTGAGAAGCTCAACTAATAATATTTTCTTGATTAATTTTTCTTCAGCCATCAATTGAGAAGTTGCTAAGATGACTACACACAAATCTCATTGCTTGATCTTGCCATATCCAGCGCAAGGTCATATCAACCCAATGCTCCAATTTTCCAAACGTTTACAATCCAAAGGTGTCAAAATCACAATAGCAACCACAAAATCGTTCTTGAAAACAATGCAAGAATTGCCAAATTTGGTGTCAATCGAGGCCATATCCGATGGTTATGATGATGGTGGCCGCGGCCAAGCAGGATCTTTCGTGGCCTATATAACACGATTCAAAGAAGTTGGCTCGGATACTCTGGCTCAGCTTATTAAAAAGTTAGCAAATTGTGGGTGCCCTGTGACTTGCATAGTTTATGATCCATTTCTTCCTTGGGCTGTTGAAGTTAAAAGAATTTTGGATTAGTAACTGCTGCTTTTTTCACACAAAATTGTGCAGTGGATAACATTTATTACCATGTACATAAAGGGGTTATAAAACTTCCTCCTACTAAAGTTGAAGAAATCATAGTTCCTGGATTTTCAACAATTGAGACTTTATCAAGAATTGAGAGTTCAGATGTGCCTAGTTTTGTTGTTAGTCCTGAAGCAGAAAGAATACTTGAAATGTTGGTGAATCAATTCTCAAATCTTGACAAAGTGGATTGGGTCCTTATCAACAGTTTCTATGAGTTGGAGAAAGAGGTTAGATATTCTATCTATATTTGTTGTTCTGTTTGCCGAGTGTTTTATCGGAAACAATCTTTCTATCTCCCAAGATCTGCAGACACTCTACCCTCTCAGACCCCACTTCATGGAATTTCATTGGATTGTTGTTGTTGTGCTGTTCTGTTTCTTTGTCTGTTTCATTTGGAAGTTAATTTGGTGGCCGCATATATGCTCCTTAATGTTCTCATCCAGATTCACAGAACCAGTAGAAATTCTAAAAGAAATATTGAGATTGTACCATTAAGAAATTTTATTTGTTGCCGTTAAAAGTTGCACAATTTTTAAAATTTTCGCATGGACTTTTAACACATGTTAGAAAGTACTAAATTTTTTTCAAGATATTTATTTTCCAAAGTTTAGCTCGTCCATAAGCTATTTATTCAACCCACACTTGTTAGACGTTTAGCAATTATTCATTCTGTGAAGGTTTATGTACTCCATATGTTTCAATTTGAGTGTATTTATTTTTTAATATGTTTCAAAAAAAATGTTTGTCTCTATATTTGGTAACTCTCTAATTTTAATATTCTAAATAGTTTGTTAAAGACCACAAGATTCAAACAACATTTTGGTACACTGCACACATCTTTAATTAAGATTATAAGATTTAAAAATCTTCATTATCTTCTCAAATTTCGTGCCTAGTAAAACTAAAACGTTTATATTGAAATGGAGGGAATAGTAAGAGAAACATATAAGGAATTAAACCACATATACGTCGAGTTCATTTTTTAGTCACCTAAGTTATTGTACAAAATATTTAAATGGTTACATGAAAACTTATTTTGTTTATATTGTTTGACATGTAGGTAATTGATTGGATGGCCAAGATTTATCCAATCAAGACAATTGGACCAACAATACCATCCATGTATCTAGACAAGAGGCTACCAGATGACAAAGAGTATGGCCTCAGTCTCTTCAAGCCAATGGCATATGAGTGCCTAAATTGGTTAAATCAACAACCAATTAACTCAGTGGTGTATGTATCATTTGGAAGTTTAGCTAAACTAGAAGCTGACCAAATGGAAGAATTGGCATGGGGTTTGAAGAATAGCAACAAGAACTTCTTGTGGGTAGTTAGATCCACTGAAGAATCCAAACTTCCTAAGAATTTTGTCGAGGAATTAAAATTAACAAGGGAGAATAAAGGCCTAGTAGTGTCATGGTGTCCACAATTACAAGTATTGGAACATAAATCAATAGGGTGTTTTCTGACTCATTGTGGATGGAATTCGACTTTGGAAGCAATTAGTTTGGGAGTGCCAATGTTGACTATGCCACAATGGACTGATCAACCAACAAATGCAAAGCTTGTAAAGGATGTTTGGGAGATGGGAGTTAGAGCCAAACAAGATGAAAAAGGGATAGTTAGAAGGGAAGTTATTGAAGAATGTATAAAGTTAGTGATGGAAGAAGAGAAAGGAAAAGTGATAAGGGAAAATGCAAAGAAATTGAAACAATTGGCTAGAAATGCTGTAGATGAAGGAGGAAGTTCAGATAAAAATATTCAAGAATTTGTTTCCAAGTTGGTCACTATTTCCCAAGTAGGAAACTGATACATAGAAAAATAAAGAAGAAGATAATTTGTATTTTGCAACTTTTTTCCCTATTTTTGTGGAAGGCTAAAGCAACTTGGCTGATAATGTAACAAGCTATAATTGTAATAATGTCTATTAATAAAATGGATTTGATGGCGCTGTGATGGTCAATGGGCCATTCCCTGCTTATTTGCAATCTGAACTTTTGAATGTAATTAGTTAATAGTTTTACTCTTATACACGGTTCATCAATCGTCAAATTTCGTTGAGAAATGAAAGAGATATTGGTCCACAAAGTGAGGTGTTTGAAGTATGGAAAAGTGTGGTACTGAGATCAATTTTACCTCATCGGTGGGGTCCCAAACACATGGGATACCCCTTGGGGTCCCAAACCCCGAACCAATTTCGAGTCTTATATACACAACAATTCTTTCTTCATCTACCGATGAGGGAGAATTGAACACAATATCACACTTTCCATGCTTCAAACACCTTACTTCGTGGACCAATATCTCTTTCATTTCTCAATGAAATTTGACGATTCTTGGCCCTACGGTTATCTACGTACTTAGTAGATCATGCATGTGTGAAGAACCGGATTCTCCAACATACGTAACACTAGTGTTTAAGCCGTTAAAGTTGGTCGCTCGCAACTCCCGCCAAAGGCTAATTTCCAACAAACCATAATATAGATTTTAACCTAAGAAAAAAATGCACAAGTCTTTAGCTGAGAGAACATACGCTCTCCCCCAAAAAGTTATAAGCCCAACCCACTTCGACATAGAGTTCTAAGACTACAATCTATTTAGGCAATTAACCTATTTAGTCAAATTGCCAAAATCAGCTTATTTTAATAAATTATTTGTTAACAGTTTTAAAGAGGTAATTTAGAAGACTAATAATTTTTGTTTGTTAAATCATTTTAGAAGTATTTTATTAGTAGTTTGTTTTTAATCAATATTTTCGAAAGGTCCTTTCAAGTATCAAATTATGAAAAAGTTACTATCGATTAATTTGATTGAATGTTTTATATGTGTAAGCTTGTCTCTAAAAAATACTTATATTCGAGACAAGCTATTTTTCAGCTTTTACTTAAAAGCTGATTACAATTTCTATTATTATTATTATTATTATCAAAACACTTAATTTTTCACCAATAACTTGATCAAACACCTTCATTTTCTAGATAAATACTCTTTTTAAATAAGTATGTTTTGCCTTATAGAAATTTGGTGCAAAAGTATTATCAACGAAGATAAAGAGAGATGTTTATTTTTCTAGAATATAAAGAAATTTTAATATTATTTATTTTACTTTTGTTATTATTTTTAGTTTTTATAATGTTGGCTGTCATGAGTTTAAAAGAAATAACAACGATAACTAAGAAATTATATAGCTCATTTCAAAGTTTTTTTGGAATTAAGATGAGTAGTTGTTGTATTAAAATATGTCATTGGAGTATTAAATAAGAAGCCAAATTCAGACACGTGCCCCTGCATCGAGTACACTACATTGAAAACTACTGGATGGAAAATTACTAAATCTAAAATACCTCTCGAATTGGAACAATTTTTCGATAAATGTAACACCACAATAAATTGTTTATATTGCAAAGAAATGACCCCATGGAGTGAAGAAAAAAAAGTAATTCTTCGGTTGACTTTCTTTGTCCATTTTTAATTTTGCACATTTTTATAAATTAATAAATGAAGTATATATTATAATATAATATAATATTAATGGATATATAATTTTAATGATAAAATACAAAAAAATATTTTTTTAATATACTAAATATAAATATAAATTTATTTTTAAATAAGTAATAGTGAACGAAGGAAGGAAGCAAAAACAAATCATAAAACACGGAGAAAATTTGCATGGTACAACAAACTTCATTTGGCGTGTTAAATTGGTTCATTTGACAAAAATACAATATGGACCATACTCATAAGTTAACAAATGGACTTATTAATATCAATCAATTATGAATCGACACTTGGTCAAGTCAACTCTATTTTCGTTGACTACTTTTCTCTCACGTAAACCAATTTCTCTTTCTTCTACTTTAAAGATACATTAAGTTTATGACTTTCACGTGTCAAACTTTCAAAGGTGCTAGAAGTTGACATTTTTGGATTTCCAATAAAATCTATGTCAAACTCATCTAACCGTTCAATCTCTTTCTCAGATGATCCAACGATCAGAATTCAAGGAAAAGTAATTACCGGCTATAGCCGGTTGACAAAAAGTTGATCTACTAAAGAAGAAAAATGCCCTCTGTTTCCATGTGGTTTCCACCAAGAAGAGAGTCAACTTTCTTTTGCTTTAATTTTTCTTATTTAAGTAAATGTTAGCTTTGGGAATCTATTTGTTAATTTGGGTAATATAAAAAGTCAAATCGTTTAGAGATTTTTTTGTGATATTTATAATATCAACTTGACATTTCAAGTGGGCTTTGCATTATCAATTATGATTCTCTATGTGTCTCTTTTTAAAGTCAACGAGGAGAGTAGGGGCCTTAATTTCCTTTATGAATGGTTGGGGAAAAGATGAGAATAATACGAGAGAATAAGATGAGAAAAATGAATTGTAAGAATAAGTAGGAAGTAGTGCATTATCAAGAATTTAAGAGCACTTGGGTAACTCTTTCTCATTAAAAGTTAGATTTATCTTATTCATCTTCACGAATCATGATTTCACATCTATAAAAATGTGCATTTGAATGTCAGCACAAAAACTTTCTATGTCATTATAGAAAATTTTTACGCATAATTAATATTTATAGCAAATCAACAAACAAATGTCATATGTCCTCTCTATATGTTTTTTGCCACTTAATTATAACTAATTAATGTATATTCTCCTTCCAAGTTAAAATAATTGAATTTTTAGCACTTTTTCTCAGCTCCGCAATCAAGGATAGAGAAGTTTTTCTCGTCTCGCAACTCTCTATCCCTTTTCCCTTCTATTTATTTATTTATTTATTTATTTATTTATTTATTTATTTATCTGTTTTTCAGTTGGTCTCCCACCAAGTATTAAATAACTAAAGATTCTAGCTTAAAATCTAAGTTTTTGCATATTTGGTGCTGTAAATAGCTAGCTCACACATAAATACAACCCAACCTACTATTTGTCCCTTTCTTACCCACTTCAGATTTCCTAAAAAGGAAATAAAAAATATAAAACGTCATTCACACATATAGTTCTTTTCGATCCGAATATAATTGAGATGAATGGAATTTTCTATCCTTAATAAAATATTTTGCGTAGTTTTGAATTTCCGCATTAACTATACTTTTTTTGAGCCGAGTATTTGTCGGAAACAATCTCTCTATCCCACAAAGATAGAATAAAATTTGCATACATTTTATCCTCCAATAGAGTTTTTGATGCATACACGTATTTTTATTGGAACGTTGATATATAACCAATGGAATGCTTAGAATATCTCCATTATCTACTAAAAGAATTTGAGAAGAGAAGGAATAGAAATTGAGAAAGAGATATTCGTGGGCCATTAAACGACCACCTATGAACCTTTTTAATAAGCTTTTCCTCGCGAAAATTACATGAATAAAGAATCATCATTTTCGTATACATTTCATAGACCTTTCTATTAGCCTAAATTTTTGAGACTACATTGAATATATTATTATTGTTGTTGTTGCGTGTCAAAATCCGAAAACAAAAAAAATCTGATATGAAGCGCTTTTTTCTTTAACAAAATTTAGTACAAAAATAATTTATTGGGGTTAGTTAATTTCGAATATTGAAAAAATTAAAAGAAAAATTCGTTTCCTATAAAAATGCAAATAAAGTTTCAACCCTTATATGGGTTCCACCATTTTCCCCTTCGAATAAAGATAATGGAAGCTGGCAATTAGCATGATGCTAATTTGTCTTTTCTTGAATAAAATAGAAATATATCAGGACCAATTTCAGCCGTTGGATCAAAACCTTTGACTCTTACCCGGTCTACCGGTAATCCTCTTCTCCTTATATTACCCACTCTTCTTCTTCTTCTTTTTTCTTCCCCTCATCTCTCCAAGTTTACTTAAAGATCTAAATAATGGCTGTAGATTTGTTAGGGTATTCGAATATGAACGAGCAATTAGCTTTACAAGAAGCTGCTTCAGCCGGTTTAAAATCCATGGATCATTTAATCCGGTCCGTTTCACATCAACAGAACCAAACGGTTCAACCCGATTGTAGCGAGCTAGCTAACTTCACCGTTTCGAATTTTAGAAAGGTTATATCTATCTTGAACCGGACCGGTCATGCCCGGTTCCGCCGTAGTCCGGTTCAGGTATCTCCGCCGCCGACGCCGCCTTCGGCGCTTGCTCCGGTGGATCAGCATCAATCGAAGGCGTTGACTCTTGACTTTACAAAACCGAAAGTTGTTGCCACTATGGTGAAATCTATGGGATGTGAAGCAGTACTGAAGGATACGTTAAGTTTATCGACGCCGATGGCGGGGACTTCTACGACCTCGTCGTCGACGTTCATGTCGACGATTACAGGTGAAGGAAGTGTCTCAAACGGAAAACAATTTTCGTCTATAAACTTGCCTCCGCGTCCGCCTGTATCCTCCGGGAAGCCTCCAATTGCCCGAAAAAGGTGCCGCGATCACGATCTGTCTGATGCACTATCCGGCAGAACTTCCAGCTCAGGCAAGTGTCACTGCAAAAAGAGGTTCGTGATCTCCTTATACCACTGGGCATTTTAGCATCTCTGGCTTATTTTAGACGTAACTAAAATTTGTTAATGTACTCGATATAAGCACATAAGGGCACAATAACAATTGAGATTTGTTCTTTGTCGCTCCGATTCTCTAATAAAGAGAATAAAAAGCATTACTGCAATTTCTAATCATTAACTGATCAATTTTTTTTTGCTATCATAAACAGGAAAACTAGGTCAAGGAAAGTTATCAGAGTGCCGGCGATCAGTTCAAAAACAGCTGATATTCCGGCAGACGAGTACTCGTGGAGAAAGTACGGTCAAAAGCCGATCAAAGGTTCACCATTCCCACGGTAATTACCATGCACCCATTAATCATCAATATTACATCTCGATGATGTTGAATCGGATCAATTTCATGAATAACAATATTTGAACTATCAAATCACAGTTTTTAGGAATATACGGACCAGATCTGGTAAAAATTTGCGAATTAAAACTAACTTTGTTTTATTTCAATTTTCAGGGGATATTATAGATGTAGTAGCGTAAGAGGATGTCCGGCGAGGAAGCATGTGGAGAGGGCAACCGATGATCCAGGAATGCTTATTGTGACTTACGAGGGAGAACATCGTCATTATGTTCAAGGCATGATCACCGATACTGGCGCCGGAGATGGAAGTTCCGGCGAGAGAATGATGGTGTTTGGGTCAACGGGAGAGAGAAAAGGAGAAAAAATAGGGTTAGTGATTTAGGGATTTTTTGTAATTTCGAGGTAGTGGAGTTGGTGGAATTGACATTTTGAGAAGACTAAATATTAGAGAAAGTCAATAGTGGGTGGGGGTTTTGGGTTCTGTATGTAAATTTGGGATATTTTGACTACTTTTATATTTATTTAATACGACGATCGAGAAGGTTTATAAAGTTTGACTATACTTACTTGAATAAAGAAAAATATTCTTTATCTTTATTGTAATTTAATAATTATTGAGATTCGCAATGACCTGTCTTCTACGAAGAGTTGCTATTTATTTATTTAATTGAGAAGTCAAAAAGGTTGGGTAATGAGCGGGGTTGGATTTCGGATCCAACTTGCGTGTGGTTTGGTTCTGAAATTAATTATAAATTATTGTAGTGGTTCTAGAAAAAAAGATACTTGGACGATGATTTTGATAAAATAATGGTCATTCGCATGTCGGATAAAGCATAATTTTCAACATTTTAATATATTAAAAAATATTATAAAATTATATCGTATAATTTAATTTTTATATAATTAATATCACGTGAAATAAAAATTTAGTTTTTAAATTTTTTTTAATAAAAATATGTCGTGGAAGTAAACTTGAATATTTTTATAACATAAATAGTAAAAATAAAAATTAAAGATTACAAAAATAAAGGACAAAAATTTAAAACCGATGCGTTTGAAGGGCAATCCGCACTAAAAAAACATAAAAGAACTAGGGTGCATAGTCCGTGCTACCCACAGGCCAACATTTAGATTAAAAAGGCAATAGTAAAGAACTAGAGATTATATATTTGATTCTCTCCTTAAAAATTAGTATATAAATACATAGAAATTACTATTAATTTATTTTGTATCTTTTAATTCAACAACAATTAAAATACTCATCCTTGGAGGTTACACTATTATTAATAGTGTGAGATATTAATATTATAACGTAACTCTTAAATAGCCTCGACTAATGATCATCGAGAATGGAATATCGATGATATGTGATAAGTCGACATGTGGTCTGCATCACATCCTTAGAGGATGTAGTATGTCTCATCTGCTACGAGTAGTGGCTACTCGTGATGGACACATGGATACTTTGGAAGTATTGGTATACCCTGCTGATATATTGTTTGTTATACTTGTCTAAAGTATGATCAGCGTGTGGGAGATAGAAGTCCTTAGACTTGAGGTTAATACGCGCCTTGTCTATAAAGTAATGTACTTTGATCCCGTCCTAAGCTCAAATGTCTTATAGGTTGAGATACAAAGCATATAAGTAAGGCACTTCGAGCGCCGTGGCGCCCATACTCTAGAGAGAAAAGATTGTAGTGAATATTGATACCAGTATGAGGATTCAAATTGGAGAAACTGTTAGAAACAACTAAAGAAAAATGAATATTTGAATACTAGGGTAAGATGAGATCTATCTATCTCACTACATAATTATGGAGCATTAAACAAGAGCTTAAAGTAGCAAAAAAAAAAACTAGAAGTGGAAACAAACTGTCAGCTTGGACACTCACATGAAGAAGGTTTCTACTTTAGGAATATCAAATCAAATAAATTGAGTTTTTGCTCTAGGAAGATTTAAGCAGTGTAGCTTATGAACATTTCAATAGTTACAGTATTTTCCAGTGTATTAAAAATACACATTTAAATAAGTTGATTTTCTAATACAAGTAACTTTATTTTTGGATGAATTATAGGAGTAATTCTTAATGAATTATAAAGCAAATTATTTTTAATAGCTAGATGGACATTCATTTTATGATGGGACGAATTTTTCAAAGTAAGATCTATATCGAAAAATACGAGGAAAAATTACCTTAAGAATACGAAAGAGATGTTTTATGAGCCAAATATTCGAAATGTCTTTCTGGTTAAGGTCTTAAAGGACCTCAATTTGAGAAAATGAAAAAAAAAATGATCTCTTATGTCGGGGAATAGATTTAAATAGTTTTTTTAATATACTTCTGCATCAATTTAGGTCTTAAGTTTTTCAAATCTCCATCGAATATTTAACAAAATTTCTATGATCAGAAAAGGCGGCGTAAGCCGAAAAGCTAGATATAAAAAAAAAAAAAAACAAAAAATACCATAGATAAAAGTCCCCCGGGGCATAGCTGGATGGCAAAAGAGTGAAACTTAAAATTCAGCTGGAGGCCTACAACGTGGGTTCGAATCCTGGTGAGAGCAATTTGCTCTCTTCTGAGGTAGGACCTTGTAGGTGATATCAGTTGTTATGTTCTCAAACTCTCTGGTCATTCAGACACATCCCGCGATTTACTGGTAGTAGTGCTGAGGGACCGAAACTACTATCTTCAGAAATAATCTAGCGTAAGCCGGGAAGCTAGATATCAAAAAAAAGAAGAAGAAAACAAAAAACACCACAGATAAAGAAAACAAAAAATTGTTGAACAATAATAAGAAAAATTGTGCAATAGATACACGTATGAAAGATATCAGAACTGGGCCCTAGGCCCTTAATGGACTAAGCTAAGTGAATCAGTAAACAAACAGGATAAAGACTACAACCTTTTTGTCCTTATTATTTTTTTATGAAAATATTTAGGTCTACTTGGCATAGTTTTTATAATATTTTTTTCTTTGAAAACTGAATTTTTGCTTCGCGTGGCATAAATTATGTAGGAATTAAGTTATCGGCATAATTTTATAGTAATTTCTAAAATTATGTTGAGTGTTGGAAATTATGTCTTATCCGGCATAATTTTTGTGGATGTTATGATACATATGTTGAAATTAAACGCTAACTATGTCTGCCGAAATCTGAAATTATATTTTTTTTCATATTATGTTGAGTGTTGACAGTTATGTCTTATTTGACATAATATGTGGGTTGTATATAATACATATGTCGAAGATATAACACTAATTATGATGAGCGAAATTCTAATTGTGTTGCACCAAAAATAATAAAGAAAAAAAATTAAAGACCATCCCAAAATAGGGGCATTTGTGCGAATGACCCAGACTACAATAAGAGAAAGGAAATGGGCTTTCAGCCCTATATACAAGGAATATTTACATGGTGTAGAATACATCTAAGAGATATTTATCTATAGTAACTATATTTTTAATAAATTATAAAGCGTAATTATAATGTGTATGTGAATTACCTATTATAGTTATACTATATAATTAATGTAGAATACTCTATTTTTATTATTTTTATTCTTGACTGAGAATCTTAGGGCTAGGCTTTGGGACGCTTCTTCCCCCTCTGCCGCTACCGGCCACCACAAAACAACTCTCTGGCACAACCTTAGCCTCCGCCGTCGGTCTCCTCATCGGCTTCGACGACTGTCTCGGATTTGCTACTGTCTCAGATACTCCGGCGACTCTCAGATACTCCGGCGATTGTCTCAGATCATTTCTCCGTCTCAGATCTGCTATTGTCATGCGTTGATCATATACTCCATCGTCGTCATCTCCTTCTCTGTTTTCGCGGTGCAGTGTTGTATTTCTCTGTCTCAGATTTCGTTGACGCCACCGTCATCTCCTTCCCGTTGCCGCCGCCGTCATCTCCTTCTCTGTCTCAGATCTGAGTGTATTTCTCAGATCTGGATACCGTCATCTCATTCTCGTTACCGCCACCGTCATCTCCATCTCAGATCTGAGTGTAGTTCTCAAATCTCGATGTATTTTTTTCTTATATTTATCAGATTTAGCCGAATTTGAGTCTATTCATCTTTTTATGTAAAATACAGTGTATTTTTTTTTTGTATTTTCGTTTGTGTTTCTATAATTTGAAGCTTGTTTTGTTGTATTTTCGCTTGTATTTTTAAATTTTATTATTTGAATACATTGTAAAAATAGCTACAAATGAATACAGTGAATTGAATACAATTGAATTTTCACATTTATATTGTTTGAGTACAACCGAATTTAAATACAATAGGTTGAATACAATGTAAAAGTAGCTATGAGTTAATACAACCAAACTGAATTTGAATACATGTTATTGTAGCTACTAAATGTAATTAGCAAAAATATAGCTATGCCTAAAAACACAAATATAATCATTTGTGACAATTTCCCTATATACAATCCAACACCTCTTCTAAATCTCAAGTATAACTCTCAAGAGTCACATATTAGAATGGGTTAGTTACACATTTAGTCGAAATAAAGAATAATTACATTTTGCTAGCCTAATGTAAAAAAGTTATATACACTATTATGTACCAAGATGTATATTTTATATTTATTATATATTAATATATAAATATAAATATAAATATATATATATATATATATATATATATATATATATATATATATATATATATATATATATATATATATATATATATATTTATTGGCTATTATTTTGATTGACGCTATTTTTGTTAAATTTCTTTATTAGAACAAAGAACCAGTATAAACTAAAGAGTGGATTTTGTGTTTTGTGCCTATTTATTGGAAGAATTATGGTGTTGTTGTTTTGAGTGATGGTAAAAAATAATCGTAGCCGATATTTATACTAAAGGATACCCCCTTTATCTTAGTTCATGTGATGCAATTTCCTTTTTAGGCCTTCTAAAAAATAAATGATAAATTTTTATATGTAGAAATAATTTATTTTGATTTCTTTATTTACACTTCGTAAAATAATTTATAGTCACACAAATATATATTATTTGCTTTAGACTATAAATTTAAAAAAAAAATCTTAAATTTCATGCTTAGTTAAAGAGCATCAAATAATTGAGATGGACATGATTAAGCAATAAACGAAATGTGCGTTAACTAGCTATGGTTTAGTGATAGCAGTATATGTGAAGACATATGTAACATATTCATTGTGTAACAACCCAGCCCACTAGTAATAATGTCTGCTTTAGGTCCAGGCCCGCACGGTTTTAAAATGCGTCACTAGGGTGTAAGCACACTTACTTATATACCCAACATCTCTAATGTATTTTGCCGATGTAGGACACATTTCCTAAGCCGGGGTGTCACATATGTTCTTATTCAAATAAAAATGTGCGACTCGGATGCAATTCTATGAAAAGTAAGTATAATATTTGAATCTCAAGTTCAAGTGAACATCCTTAAAATTTATTATATATATACACATATATGCACTTTCTTATCATTCTACAATGTATGCATAATGTGAATACATAACTCAAATTCTAAGACGGTCTATAAAGCCTCTAAACGAAAGTATATATCTAGTGTCTTAACATGACCGAGCAAACCTTCTTGGCTTTCTAATATCTTCCGCTTCTAATATATACTTATATGCACTTTCTTATCATCCTACAATGTATGCATAATGTGAATACATTCCTACAATGTATGCATAATGTGAATACATAACTCAAATTCTAAGACGGTCTATGAAGCCTCTAAACAGAAGATATTAGAAAGTCAAAATGGTCAGCTCGGTCAAGTTAAGACACCGAATGTCGGTCATGGTTTGATCAGAAATCTGGTCATAACACATTGAATTGATATTAACATCGAGTGCCGATAAACTTTTAATTTTATTGTTGTGGTCATCAAGTTTAATCCTCAATTAATCATAAAGAAGCTAATTTTTTTTGTTATGATGGTTTTACTTAAGGATTTATGTTATAATACTGATAGTATATGCTATAATAAGTGAGTGATAAGAATGACCTTAGAGGTAGGTTGTTTTGTACTTTGACCCCGCTCGACTCATTAGCAAGTGTTGTTCCGATTTTTGTCCTGATTTTCTTTTCATATTTGAGTTTACTTTTTTCTTAAAGAAAAGTGAAAGTAATACCATAAGCGTTTTTATCTATTCTGAAAGGAAAGTATAATTCTCTTTCATATCCGGTTATTCCTTCTCTTGGAGGAAAAGTTTTGGACATTTGTAAGTTGAAGACCTCCTTTCCACAAATAGAACACAGAAAAATATATACAATGTAGTTGTTTAAAGAGACTTGTTTAGGAGGAGATTTTTTCTTAATAATGTTTATGTCTTTAACTAATTTTCCCATAATATTTTAATATACGTGTGAAAGAAATCAGAATTGGGACCTGGGCCTGGGCCTTAATGGACTAAGCTAAGTGGATCGGGAAACAAACAGGACAAAGACTACAATAAGAAAAATGGGGCCTCCAATACCAATCCAACACCCTTTCTCAAATCTCAAGTATAACTCTCAAGATTCACATATTATTAGAACAAAGAACTGTTATAAAGTAAAGATGGGATTTTGTGTTTTGTGCCTATCTATTGGGCAAATGACGATGTTGGTGCCTTTGTTGTTAAAGGTCAACAAATTTAACCCTCAATTTATCATAAAATAAAGGAGCTAATCTTTTTTTTTTTTGTTATGATGGTTTTACTTGAGGAGTTAGGTTTTAACACTGATCGTCTTTAGAGCTTTATATTATAAGTACAATTTGAACTATTGTATCAAGTTATTGCTCTATTTTAAATATTACTTCTTCCGTTTTTGTTTGTTTTAGCTTAACTCTATAAGTAGTTTAAGAAAATAAATAAGACTTTTGAATGTTGTGGTCTTAAACTAACGACGTAAGTAATGTAACCGAATAACCTCAGAATCTCGTGTCTTAAATATGTCGTGTAGGATGTTGAGTCTAAAAAATTACTAAATTATATAAAGTGATATTCTTTTTTAAACAAACTAAAAAGAAAAGTAATACAAACCATTGAAACGAATAGAATATCATATTTGAATTGCTATAATTAGTTATGTTGTTGTAAGTCAATTAAACCTGATAGTATAACAAAACTTATGCATTGTCCGTGTACACATCTGTTAATTTCCTTTCATAAGATGTCATCACTAATCATTTTTGAGTTACTACAATCTTAGGGTGATTTTTTCTTCAAATATTAGGAATTGGAAATGAGGATTTGGAGAAGTAAACCTATTTATTTTCCTGGAAAATATTTTCTAACAAAATATTTTTTTATTTTCCTTCCCACCAAACACACCCTAAATCCATTTGTTCCACATAAAAAAATTAAAGGCTCAATGTGGTAATTGTGATAACTCACGGAATTAAACAGTACTCCCTCCGTCCTAATTTATATGATATAGTTTGACTGAGCACATAGTTTAAAAAATAAAGGAAGATATTTGAATCTTATAGTTTAAAACAAGTCAAAGATATTTGTGTAGTGATAGATCATCCCGTTAAGCGTAAAAAATAAAATTTAAAGTTAAATTATTATCAAATAAGAAAATATATCATTCTTTTGGAACTAATTAAAAAGAAATGTTATATAAATTGGAACAGTGGGAATAGTTAAATTATTTTTTTGAGCATCAAAAAGTGAAATTTCATAGGGTGAGGTTTCATGCTACATGAAATCCACCTCAGCGAAATATCAAGTCGTGTCGGATGATGTTGCCATGTTGGAGGACTTTAATGGTGGAGGGGTATTTTTGCACCAATTCTGTGATGTTAGGGATTGTGGTGCACAAATAGTATAACAAAGGGTATCAATGATCCTTTTTGTGTAGTAGAGGAGTATCTTTTTACCCTATTCCGTAGTATGTAACACTCTCTCAGTCACAATTTATGTGACAAACTTGACACAAAGTTTAAGAAATAAAAGTTGACTTTTGAAATGTGGTCTAAAACAAATTTTAGATAATTGTGTGACTATAAATCATTTCATTAAGGGTAAAAGAAAATTTTAAACATAAATTGTTTCTAATTACCGATATCTGACATTCTTTTTAAAACATAATAAAAGGAAAATTGTGCCACATAAATTGGGACGGAGAAGTATGCAGGAAGACTAACAACTTAATAACTTAGATAACAAAAATGTTAACCCTCAGGAGTTCCACATCATTACTAGTGCACTAATTTCGGCATTTAAGTGACAACGGATAAAAAGACTGGCATGTTATCCACCGAGGTTTAAAGTAAAAAGATACTAGCGGATTTTTCGGTTAAATAGAATGTAAAGCCCGAAAGAAAGTACATAAATGCACAGACAGGTGAAAAGGAAATTAATAAATAAAGTTGTTCTGTTCTCAAATCCTGATTATTCAAGCACATTACTATCTTCAGGAATAGTCTGGTGTAAGCCGATAAGCTGAATATAAAAAAAAAAAAAAAAAAACACTGCCTAGCTGGAGAATATCTAAATGCAATTTAATGTACATGCCAAAGGGGGACTCATCACTTGGTAACTTATCAGATCAAGAAAATCCTTCCTAGTTGCAAAGACAATTTTAATGGCATGGACCATATAGGGTGGTCAAGACATGTCCCAACAGAAAACAATACCTCTCTCCCCACAAAGACACAACACAAAAACTCTTGAATCTGCTAATTGCCCACAAAAAGATTTGTGGTCCCTTATGTAAAAATGCCATTGCAAGTAAAATAGGAATAGATGCATGAAAGTTTTTAAGTCTTCTGCTGACCTATAGTTTCCACTCAAGATTCACGTGTTCTCTCTTTTGCACTGCCGACACCTTCTTTTGTCTCAATATTGAACCTTACAAAAATAAAATAGGTCCTTTTCATGCATACCCCCCCCCCCTCCTTGCAGGAAGAGGTGAAGCTCATCATTTTAAGGACCATTCTGAGGTCTCAATAGAAGGGCCATAAGTGGGCACCTAAGTGTGTGCCGAGCGGTCAATAAAGTGAGTGAAACTTATGGTAGATTAGGGTTTAAATTCCAATAAGGACAATAAATTAGGTGATGATCTTTTTCAATATATCTAAACCTTGATGAGTAGAGTTATCTGGTACCTGCGTGGATGAAAAGTAGCAGATAACACTGTGAAATAATCAAGGTGCCTGTAAGCTTGATCCAGACACCGTTGTCATTCAAAAGGAAGGCCGTTGTGGCTATAAAGTATGCACTCTAAATACGTGGTCTTGACGTGGGTGAAATCTATGAGAAATCAGAGTACAAAACTAAGAAGAGAAGAAAGATGCTAGGTGATTTCTTCGCATATGTCTAAGGCTTGAGCAACAGAGTTATCTCATACCTACGCAGATGAGAGGTAGTACATGCAACCACCTTTTTTAGTGTTGAGCCCTGCTCCCTCCATCTCTTATTTCAATGCACTCCACGGTGATGGCTATTGAAAGTTTTACCATAAACATATATGGGAAGACATATTCACACTCAATGTTCACACCAATCACATCGGTTTACCACATAAGTTCTCACTTGAGGTGACAAATACAGAAGGGCATGGGTTCCATCTCGAACACACGGGGGCACGATTGTCGCATCGTGGCACTGCGATGAATATTTATCATAAAGCCTTACAAGACTAGTCACTTCCTAAGTCACCTAAAGATAAGGTGCAGGTAAGAATTACCCTACACCAGAGCATGGTAAACAAAGATATCAAATCAATGTATAATATCAAAACCAACAAAAGCAAAAATGTACATGGAAGGTAGGGTGTCTCATTCATTACAATAGAAAACTCCAAGAATCTGAAAAGCAAGTATTGACTAGGCCTTATTTAGCCATTTTAGATCCTTATATACATGATATGATGAATGTGAAATGCCTTGAACAACATAACTACTGGTTGAGAAATCCCGAATCAGAAATAAATGAGGTAAAAAAATGAGATTGCTTCTACCTATAACTATAGTATTACTAACAAACAATTGACTCTGTAAAAGACTGACAACAATTACCCTATCTAACGATATTAGGGAACACACGCAGGCATAGCATAATAGTCTCGCGTACAAAATCCTAATTGGCTTCACCTCATATAGCAGAAGTTGATAAGTGGAAATATCCGAGCTATTCCCTGGTCTCTGTTGTTCTGCTGGTACAAAGTCGAGATGAGACAAAGTGTATAAGCAGGTGTTTGTTCCTCCTCTCTTGAACACTATTAACTAATCTGCTCTCCGATAAGATCGAGACCAACGAGGAGGAATGTCACTCCTTGGAAAAGAAGGAAGTAAAAGTGGAGTCCATGAGCAGATAAAAGGCTTCTGGCTGATGCCGTTAAGAGTAAGAAAGCAAGAGCCAGCTCTTTTCTGTATATTTTGTTGCTCTTCTTGACAGGTGTAGAAGTTTCATCTTTCTGTTTGTTCAATCGGTTCAACTCAGAAAGTTCACTTTCCGAAGCCCCTCTACTAATCTGTGGTGCCCCAAATGCTTTTAAATCTTTTTCAGCAGCGGCCAGTAGGTCGGATTCAGAAGACCGTCCTGCCTTTTTGGTCACAACCCACTCGTATGAACTTCCCAATTGGAAAAGTCCAGATACCATCGCGTTGAACTTCGTCACTGACATGGTGTTTTCGAAAAGGAGGTAAGGGGCGATGAAAGGAATGGATTTTGGTGCTGGAAGAATGTTTAGAAGTGTCATAAGAATGGGTATGTAGCAAACAACCCAGAAAGGGAGCTCGGCTTCTGGGATGAACATGGTTAGAGGAAGAACTACGCAAAACAATGTGAATGAATAGAAGGGAAGGATGAGCTTTCTCAACAAAAAGAAAAGAAGTATTAAGTTGGCTTTCTTCCATACTGATATCTGCGCAAAAGTTTCAAAATAAAGTTTCATTAGTATTTTTATAACTACTACGCCTCAATCTCAAGCTTGTTGGGGTCACTACTCCTTCCATTCCAATATAATGGCTTGTTTGGCCAAGCTTCCAGGAAGCCAAAAGTGCTTATTTTAGAAAGTTGAGGTGTTTGGCCAAGCTTTTAAGGAAAAAGTGTGTTTTTGAGTAGTAGCATAAGTTGTTTTTCAGAAGCTAAAAAAGGTAGTTTTTCCCCAAAAGCACTTTTGGAACATTGGCCAAGCACAAAGTACTACACTAATATTGAAAAAAGTGATTTTCGAATTGATTAGACAAATAGAAATTGCTACTCCCCAAAAACACTATTTTGAAAAGCACTTCTAACAAAAAGCACTTTTCAAAACAAACAGATTTTGGAAATTTGGCCAAACAAGACTTATTAATATTGTAGGTTCTCTAACATCAGAAGAAGTGCTCTTCATTATAGTTTTTGATCCAAAAAATTAGGCAAAACTGAAGAGAGGAGTCAATGTACCTTGGAAGTAACAATAGCAGGAAGACTCACACGGAAGAGTTGCATAGGGCCAGAATGCCACCGATGTTGTTGCTTCCTATAAGCTTCAAAAGATTCAGGAACTTCACACAGGACCTATTTTTTTCCATATTGATACAATGAACATTGTGATTAGATTTCCAAAGTTAGAAAGAATTATTTAAATAATTAAAATTTGGAAGTTAAAAGGTATACGACCTGGCAAAAGTCTCATCAAACAGGATTTCACTGTATTTCATGAACTGTGAACAATTCGAGTGAATGCCTCAATTTTTTTTTCCCGACTAAAAATCAAAATCTTACATCTGATGATCTAGATGGTGAGGCCGATGTTATAAATTAAAGAACAAAACAGAATGAAAGAGGACGAACAATTTCACATCTCAAATGGAAGAATGCAACTAATGAACAGAGTTATTGACCTTTGGATCTTAGTCAAATCAATAAAACTCTAGCTTCTACTTGCAAGTGCAACACATTTAAAATAACAACTGCATCTCGATTCTAAACTAGTTCTATTTGCAACTAAATTCTCAAAATAATAAAACCTCTTGCAACAAATGCTAGTTAAAGTAGCAATACATGGGACAATTAGTACATTTAACAGAAATGTGAAAGTGGACGATCCTTACCCTCACATCATTAAGGTATATGAACTTCCAACCGTTGAGATGCGCACGGACAGCAATATCCATATCCTCCACAGTTGTTCTCTCAAGCCAACCTCCAGACTCTTCCAAAGCTTTGATTCTCCAAATACCGGCAGTTCCATTGAAACCAAAGAAGTTCAAGAACACCCCATTCACTTGCTGTTCCACCTCAAAATGAAAACACAGATTAATGTTTTGGAGGCGAGTCAGCAAGTTTTGGTCCTTGTTAACAAATGCCCATCTTGTTTGAACCAATCCTAGCTCAGGGTTATCCTGTGGCAAAGTCAAAGCATACACGTTAATTGCCAACAATAACATCAATGAACTCAACAAAGGGAAAAAAAGGTCTTCTTCACTTTTGGTCGGCCATAATTAATTATGGGTGTTAGCCAAAATAACCTAACACTGATTATGTATATTGTATGTATATCATATGTATATTTATACTTAATATACATAACCCCGCGCATGTGACCAGGAGGCCATGGGTTCAAGCCGTGAAAACAGCCTCTTGCAGAAATGTGAGTTAAGGCTGCGTACAATAGACCCTTGTGGTCCGGCCCTTCCCCGGACCCCGCGCATAGGGGGAGCTTAGTGCACCGGGCTGCCCCCTTTAATATACAGAACATATACATTTACCTGCTATTATGTTTTAGTGCGGTCCATAAATGTAATTATCCCCAAAAAAAAAAATTCACCTTGAAATGTGGGACTGTCTGCTTAAGAAAATCTGCAGTTGGTTGGAAATCCGCATCAAAGATTGCAACAAATTCATAATCCTTGACATAGTCACAACTCATTGCAGACTTCAGGTTCCCTGCTTTGTAACCAGTTCTAACCAGACGGTGCCTGTAAATTATGTTGATACCCTTTTGGCTCCATTTCGCGACCTCTGACTTTATTAACTCTTGGATGCACTCATTGTCAGAGTCATCAAGAATTTGAATCAACAAACGGTCTTTTGGCCAATCAAGTTGACAGACTGCTGATATGGACAGCTCATATACCTGTGCAGCACCAGTAACGGAGAAAAACTTTTGAGTACATAAGCCAGAAGAAAAAGAGTAGAAACATAAGAAGAAAAATATATTTGGTTCATGGCAAAACCACAAACATCCTATGGCAAATTGGCAACAGTGTTTTCTAACGCGACTAATGTAAGCCTTATGTACTATATGCCAAGGCTAGATCAACATCCCCAAAATGCTCAAGTTCATTATTTGGTAATAAGATACCAAATATGTCAATACTATCGCGAAGAGCAAAGTATCTCCCAAGTGTAAGCAATCCCTACATGACATCCCTTAATCACTTCCTTTACCTAAAACAGAAAAAGGTAAGAAAGAGACCACTACTATGGGAAAAAAACAAAGGCAGAAAGAAACCGCAAATAAAGTGATAATCATGAAGCTATAGAGGTAGCCATAAATATGAATGGTTTAAAAGTACCACAGCAAAAAAGGAGTTAAATTAACCTAAATCAACGCGTATATTACCAAATTCAACTAGTTCAAAATCTAGAAGTGATTCATGTTGCTTCCTAATGAGAAATTCGAAACTTAAATAGAAGCCACAGAGCCCCAGCTGTAGTAACAAAAATTAGAAGATAAAAAATTCACAATTCAAAGGACAGCAAAATAAATTTAGTGGTGTACCTCTCTTTCGTTACACATAGGAATCTGCACAAGCACCATAGGGTAGCTATTGTTTGATCCCTCAAGATCATCTGACTTAAACGGATCCCCTTCAATCCTTGGCTTAATCTTCTTGCACTTTATGTACAAGCAACCCAAACAAAGTACCAAACGATCTAAAGACTGAATTAGGAACAAAACAGTACAGAATGTGGAAAGTTTTTTAACAGAAGGCGCGATATAATCAGCACGAAAATCCAACCAAGCAACATATATTATGTGAAACAACCCCAAGACATCAGAAGTATGTGGTATTATATACAAACTTGGATTTTGGAAATAATGCCAACCTTTAAAGTAAGCAACTACTTCAAAGGCCAACATAAACAATGAAACAACCAAACAAGCTTTGATTATTCTGAAAAGTAGTTTACTCTTACCAAGTTTTTCACTAGCAAGAGAAACACCTTGTCTAAATATCAACCTATTCTTGATGGTACTAATTAGTGTCCATAAAATTGTTGCAAGCCAAGCAAGACAACCAACAGCTTGATTAGCCTTAAGCAACAAAACCCATGTCACTTGTTTAGCATTCTTGCCTCTACTTTTTTCTATTGGCTTAAATGCAGCATCAGGACCATCAATTTCAACAATTGAGAAATTGGGGTTCTCCATTTTCACTATTACTGGTGTTCCTCTTTGTGTATCCTTACCCCACCAGTCAGAAAAATTCAATCTTGGAGCCATCAAGAAACAAACAGATGTTATAAAATTCAAGAAACTCACACAGCTCAGCTCATTAAGTAACAAGAATTCAAGAACTCATTTCAATGCCCTCTATTTTTTACACACTAAAATGCAACAGAATGTTAAGAGTCAGAGAGATTCTTTGCATACCCTCATAAGCAAATAAAGCAAAGCACCATTATAGAGGAAGGTATATACTACCATAAATTACTAGCTGTGAAACCATCTCCCAACTTTATTCAAACTTTTACTCCCACTTTATGGATTGAAAATGTGTAGTTAGTTATGTACTAAAATGCATTAAATATGAGTAAAATTTCACTAGCTGACAATTTCATCCATTAGAGCTGTAAAATATGAAGAATGTTTTTATGTGTTTGACTGAATGTAGAAAAAATAATGCTACAGTGTAATAGAGAGATTAAACAGAAAAAAAAAACTTTAAGATAAAATTCCTATACATTAAACTTTTTTGCTCAATTGCTCTTCTAAATATATTTTTTTTCCTTTTTTTTGGTTTGGGGGGGCGGGGGGGGGGGGCGTTGGTTGTTGTACAGAGTTTTCCTGGAAAAGGATCTGCAACCACCCATTAAAGCTTTAGTATAAAGTGTTAATCTTTTTTTTAACATCATAAAGTGTTAATCTTGATTGTTCAAATTCATAATTAGACACTTTAGACTAAAGAATGGCTGTTAGAGTAATTACTTACTCCGTAGCAAAACAATTGTCATATTTACTAAAAATATTTATTTTAAAATATTTGTCGTTTTATTTAACTAAAATAAAATTAAGAGTTTTTTCCCATTTTACTCTTATATTAATTAACAATATTTAAAAGGTTCATATCATTGATGGAATAGATATTTATTGACGAGAAATTAAATGATGAAATATGTTAAGAGTGTAAAATAGTCAAAATGATATCTTTATAAATGCTTACTTAAGGGGCGTGTAAATGAAAAATGTGATAAGTATTTTTGAAATGGAGAGGGTATTTTTTTTTCTCTTAAGAGTTCTTTTGTTAAGTGCTTTCTCAATTATTGTTAGTGTTAATGCTTTTTTTTTTGGGTCATATTTGATTTTTTTTGTTAGTGTTAATGCTACTGCTGCTGATGTTTGTTTTTAAGCTTGTCTTTTTGTCAGTATTCTTAATTACTATTTCTTTTGTTGTTTTTGTGGCTGTTACATATAATTAACATTATATTTTTACTTTCTTGGGGAGCACAAATGACACATAAAATTCCTTTCTCTTTCAAAATTTTGTTATCTATATGGATAAGTTTATAAAATAGTACAGTGTCATAATGTTTTCTTGTCCTAATTTGCTTTGTAATTTGAGCTGTTTTGGGATTCAAAAATATTGGGGGGCCAACTGATTTTCGATACAAAAAAAATTAGCTGTTAGAGTATGGGCAATATACTATTGAGGAAATAAAGAAATAAGTAAATGAATAGGGAAATTAACTATTATAAAATAAATTGGTAAAAGATAATAAATATTCGTAATTTATTTTGATATTACAAACAAAAGTTTCTCAATTTTCTTATAATTTGGGGGGGAGGGTCATGGGCGGAGCCACCTTAGGCGAACAGTGGTCAGATGCACCCCTTCGCCAAAAAATTACGCAATGTACATAGGTTAAATGTTAATTATTATGAGTATATATTTAATTTTGTACTCTTAAAATAAGTGAAAATAAAATTTACACACCCTTCACTTAATTTCTGATTTCGCCACTGCAGAGGGTGGTAGGGTGGAGAGAGCTCCAAGTATTTTTATCACGTTGGAAAATTATTGTTGTCTTTTTTAATCAACGAATACTTGAAAATGACATCGCTAAGATTGATAGGAATGATTTTGGTTTACTTTGGGAAATTTTATTTAATCAATAAAGATTCTAAAGTTAGTTATGTATTTTGATTTTCTAATTAAGAAAAAAAAGAATCATCCAAAACTAATTTTGAATCAACTAACTTGAAGATGATGATAATAATAATTATATAACAATAACTATATGATTATTATTATTATGATGATAATAATAATAATAATTTTGATAACAATGACAACGACAATACTTCAAAACCTAGAGACGTAGATTTTGAATTACATGTCACATCAAATGTCATCTTATGTGGATGATTGTGAATGTGAAAAGAATGATTTTGTTTTACAAGTTAGAGAAAAATGTAAGTGCAATTAATTTTTTTAATAAAATATGTAATACGGTCTTAACAGAAAGCAAATGTACTCCCTCCCCCTCGCAAGTTCAAAGGATAAAATTAGACTTTCCTCTTTTTAGATAATTGGGATTACATCTTTTATTTTAATTTTCTAAAATTATCTCAAAAAAATATTTTGAATAAATGAAATAATTAAATAAAAACAAGAGAAAGATAAAACGTAAGAAGGAAATAGAAAATAAAATATGAAAAGGGAAAGGCTTTCACTTCACCGACAGATCACAAGGAGTATATCTTCCATTAAACCTATGGCATATAAAAAAAGGCATATGCTATGGTCTCCTTGGGCCACATTTGTATTTCAATTATCAAGTGCACTCAGCTGTCGGTGCCAACTAAATTACTACAAGTTTCTTGCTTCTTCAGTTTTATTCATTTTTGTTTGATTTTTCATTTTGGATTGATATCTCATAGAAATTCCGACTAATTTAGATTGACGTTGTGTAGGTCCATTTAAAAAGGGAAATTCCGACTAATTGGTCACTTATTATTATTATTATTATTATTATAGTCTAAACCTACGTGCATTGCATGTGTGCATCACGTCAATCAGTGAAGTATGTGTATATTGCTTCATTTCAAATTATCAATTTTTATTATCACTTTAACAATTGTCACAATTCAAACCGGAGGGCCGCGAAGGGCATCCGGACCCTATCCGTCGGGCACTACATCTACACTCTACCCTTAATCATATTTACACGGATTGAGCCGTGATAGATTAAATAAAGTTCAAACCCAAAAGCCCCAACTTACACATTTATGTACCAATACCGACAAGGTCATACATGACAACTAACCACATGACACCTATCTACAAGCCTCTAAAGAGTAGAACCTACCACGACCAGATCGCGACTCTGAAACAAATAGAGTGCTTCGAATACCAGCTGAACCAACAACCTACTAGTGTGAACCGTCACCCTCTCAATATGAACGTGCAGGCATAAAACGCAGCGTCCCCCGACAAAAAGGGACGTCAGTACGACTGATGTACTGAGTATGTTAGGCATAAGAAATAACATAGCAGAGATATATCATAATCTGAAACAGAAACAGCTGAACATCAGTAAATGCCTTTGAGGCCCTAATACACATGCCTAAATGTTATGCACAATACAATATACATATACATCAGCCTCTTCGAGAATCTTCCTTACCATAACAACCTATGTGGGCATCATACCATATATTGGTAAACGAATGTATGCATGATGCAAATGCGGTATATATATATATTTATGCACAATGCAGTATACATATACATCATCCTCTTCGGGCATCTTTCTTACCATAACAGCCTCTGTGAGCATCATACCATATATTGGTAAATGAATGTATGCATGATGCAAATGTGGTGTGTGTGTGTGTGTGTATATATATATATATATATATAAGTATTGCGGATCGTGCAACCCGTCCCAATATATGTTAGTGTTGCGGATCGTGCAACCCGTCCAAATAAGCTACACAGGCATCACATCATCATATCACATCACATCACATCATCGCATCATATTGGCCTCTTAAAGCTCTTTTGTGATAGTCTGTACCAGTTGCAGGTGGTGTGCATATATAACGTCTTTCCCTTTCCCCATATCCCCTATATATATATAATATTTACCATATAGTAATGTGCATAGCACAAGTGGTCCATGGTAATATATGAATGCAATGCAAGTGAGAATGCATGAATGACAATAACACATCCTGACCCAATATCCAAGTACCTTTGACTAATACTGTAAATATCAACACCTTTTCCGTATGCCCCAATAAGGACTTAGAAACATACTTGGACATTCTTTAAACATAGGAGTCAATGACTTGATCATTCATAACTACTGAGAGTAATGTAATTTATGTAGCAACACGATGGTTATGTTTCGCACATAGAATTATGCCAAAAGAAAGAAAGAGTCTTGCATACCTTGTTGTCGAAATTATCTAAGTTATGTGGGTCCTTTTAAACTCTATGAACGATTACCTACACCATATGAACGATTTACATCATAATCAGATCAATATACCAGAAATCGCTTCATTGAGACATTATAGCGAATACTTTGTACGCGTAGAATCTATACTTCTTCTATGTCGAAACCTATGCATATAACCACACAATCAACCCTTCTATCCCCATTTTTCTTACTGCTACAATGCTTAAAACAATTCAGCAATTTCACATGCAACTTCCAATTTCATATCAACAACCCCAATAATACCTAACTACTTAGTATTCTCAATACCCATCTTAGAACTAGTAAGAGTCAGGTTCTATAATTCGTATGAACTTAGGAACAAGAAGGATTACCTCGATTAGAAGTAGCAACAAAAATCATCAGAAAGCCTTTCGCTCGTACCGAATTCTGACATACAGAACCAGAAGTACTGAAATCGACTTGCTAGAGCCTCGCCGAGACTTTGAGTCTCGGCTTGGTTTCTGAATCTTCAACCTTTCTTCAAGGTTTCAATTTCACTGGAAATAATGGTCTAGAACACCACGAATTTCTCCCCTTTTTGGTTGTACGAAAGTTTGTAGAAAATCCCCAAATACGATCGAGAATTCAGAGAATCCACCAACTGAGATTTCCTCTTCCTGATAGAAGTGTGACCATTATTTCTCCATGGAAGGATTCCTTTAGAATCTTAAGGAGATGAATACATTTTAATTGCTAAAGATGAATGTCTTGAAGACTTGAGAAGATGTCAACAATTGCGTATAAGACTTAGTCATTAGGTAAAGCGTAGTACTGTAACACGTAGCGTCCCACTATCTATTGTCCCCAATTATAATTAATTAATCCCACAATTAATTAATTATGCACACAATTAAATTCCCGATCTCAATTCACTTAAATTCCGGCGACTTATGAAATTCTCTTATACCTAATGTCATAATTCATGTAATATGACACCAGTCTATAACCTCTTCGGGGATACACGACTATTATTAATACTCCCCGTCATCGCACTTATTAAATCCAAAATTATTTCGGGATCACGTCATTTTACATACTAATTTCCTTATTAGCATACGTGAGTGCAACATAAACTTCCCAGAGTCCGATCTTACTTGCCTACGCTTATGTGTTCAACCGTTACCCGAAAGTACGAGATGCTACACCAACATACCCAAGGAAAAATTTATTAATCCTGTAATCTAAATATCTAAACAGTTGAGAGATGTCAATATGCTACGTAGTATCTTACGTGACATCTTTTTATGAAAGATATTTAATTAAATTTGATCCTTTTTTTAACCAAAAAATAAATAAATTTGGTCTTTTTCCTATCTTTTTGTGTTATTGACTTGATAATTGTTCAACTTTCTCTTCGGTAAATCACCATTCATCTTCTTTATGTTTTTAAAATTCATTTATGTTCTGTCTGTAAGAAATAATATCGATCATATTTTAATTTATCATAAAATAATTATTTTTATAAAAAATCAAAGCAATTTTGTGATAAAAGTAAAGAAGACATAAATAATTTTATATTTGAATAAATATAACTTAAGTATATACAGTTCTTATTTTTTTCATTCAAAATTCTACAGGATGCATTCTTTAGATCTGATGTGACGTTTTAAATTGGATTCTACAAATCTTCATTCCACACCAAAACTAAACTAATATAAAACAAATCATAAATAACTATAGACGTAAGAAACTAACCTAAACAAATTGCAAATCAATTAATTGTGAAGCAAAAAATAAGGAAAAAATTATTTATGTAAAAAGTTTGCTCGATTCTGAATTTCTAAATATTAAAAATTCTTACTTAGTCAAATATGAAAAGATTTAATAATAAAAAAATTACTTGATTTGAAATTCATAAATATTAGGGTTATAATTAAAGAGAAACATGATAACTCACCTCCTTGACACCGTAACAATTAAGAGCAAAATTAAATGCAATGAATAAAATTTCTCCATTATGTTGGTATTAATACAAGAAAATACACCAAGAGAATAAGGTAAAAGAAAAAAACTACATTATATATGAGCATATAAATATAACACAACTACTTGTAACAAATTAACAATAACATAAAGGAGTATGTTATGATAGAAGATGACAACCTGAAATCTGCGATAGAAGAAAACTGAAATTGATAGTTTTGCCACGAAATTGAGATTTTACGTAATCAATTTAATCAACATCGCAATTATTTGATTGATGCCATCCTCAATCAGTAGAACACGATGATTCTAGTGTTCACCTGAACAAAATTTAAAAAAAATCAAGTCAACACTCATTATCCTGAAGACTAAGAAATTATATAAAATTAAAACAAAAATAAAGCACAGACTAATCATCAAAATTCAAACAATACTATATTTATGGTAATTAAGAAGCATTAGAACACACATACACACTCTCTCTCTATATATAGAACATTGGATAATTTACACAAGTGTGTAAAAAATTGATGATTTGGTTAAATATATTGTAACTATAGTAATGCACAAGACATTAACTACTATACGCCATCATGTATGTGTGTAAGTTTTAGCTACATAAGGCATTAAATATGAGTAAGTCGTAACTTTATTGTTATAATACAATTATCAAATTTATTATCTTGTGTCGTACATATCACAAAAAATTCAGTATTAGTCTTAATTTTTTTTCCTAATTTATATAGTTGACTAGCAAATGATTGCATTCAACGATCAACTAAGTTAAATTTTTTGTTACCATTCAACAAAAAAATTATTGTGACGCGGGCAGGGAAGACTTCATTTTCAAGTACAAAGAATTAGAGACATATGTGGAGTTCTAACTGGCAGGGAAGACTCACCTTTTCTCCATTATTTTCGTAACGTGAACTCCAAATTCGATTAAGAAATTGTTAAGCTAGATCATTTAATCAGGACAAGGCGTCTTTATTTATTCGCATTAATTGATTTTAAGTTTTTTCAGTAAATAAAGTAACGTAACTTTTCAAATTTCTTCTAATTTTTAACATATGTTTCATCCTTTTTCTACAAAAAAAAAAAAGGGAATTGAAATTGTTTTTCGAAGTAACCTTCATCTTTTTTAAAAATAAATAAATTAAGGAAGGCAGTCAAGGGCAAGGCACTTTATCTATTTTCTATGGGTCTTTCTTGTTTATATTTTAATTGTTCTTTCATTCTTTATTAATTGCTTTGACTGTTTAACTTTAACCTCATCAAATTTTGTGTAATATCAATTCCAAACTCAGATTAAAAATAATTAGACCCCGATTAAAGTATACACCACGATATATGAGCCTTTATATATTCTTCATAAATCACAATTGATTGTAAGTTCTTTAGGAAGTTAAATGTAACTTTAACGAAAATTCAATTGATTGTAAGTTCTTTAGGAAGTTAAATGTAACTTTAACTTTTAAATTTTCGTTTATATTCTTTGAAAGATTTCATGCGAACAAACTAAATCAGACAAACTTTAAAAGAGAAAGGTAATTCATTTGTAATATTTTATACAAAATTTGTTAATCTCAAAATATTGCTTCAAATGATTTAACTTTTAAATTTGATCTTCGTTTTAAAGTAATTAAATTGGTCTATAGTAAAATGTAAAATAAGATAATTTGAAACCAAGGGGAAAAGAGAAAACATATACTCCCTGTAACATTAGAATGATGATGAATGGTGATAGTTGAACACCTTCAAAGAAATTATATTATATTTAAAAAGTAAATATATATAATTAAGCTTTGCATATGCAAGCCATTGCATAAAAGTATAATTTTGTATAGCCTGTCCATGATATAGATTTAAGTAATTATTGTTAATGTTAGATTTGATGTTGTGACATTTGACCCAACATATCTGCTAAAGTATTGATATGAATGTGTAAGTATGTTGGGACAAATGTTGCACAACATTCGGACCAATATTTTCTGAACAAATTTTGTCTTACTTCACGCGATGCAGTAATATTTGTGTAAATATTAGTATATTACTATGAGGTAAAAATGACTTGTCAAAGGTAAAAAAGAGCTGGTAAAAATGAGTGAGACCTAAGTCAAAAGTTGTTGTTTGTCGTGAGGATCAAGCCAAAGTTGTTGAGATTATTACTCTCTAGTCTTCTCCAACCAATCTCACCAGCAGTCCACCTTTCCCTCAACCTCCACAACTGACCGATGAGCTTTTCAAGGAAGACTCTCTACTATAAATAGAGAGGCTACTACAAATAATCGATATCCATAATTAGAAAGTAAAAATACCAAGAGAGCTCTCGGAATTTCATCTCAGAAATTCATCTCAGAAATCTGGATCACCAAGGAAGACTCTCTACTGTAAATAAATTTATCAAATTTTCAAACACATGCTTATAATTTTCGTTACAAAAAATATTTTAACCCGATATATTATCATTTACATGTTCAAATTTAAAAAAATAAAAATAAAATCTTGTGACGTGGGCTAGACTCGAACTTGTGAACTGGTGATCACAAGATTGGTCTAGTTACCGTTGAGCTGTAATATCTTCATTTATCAAGTGGGGTTAATCAAAATATATTTATCCGCTTGAATAATTAAAGGAATAACCTAACAAAGTTAAGTTTATAAAGAAATGGTTTAAATAAACCCATAATATACAACAAAATAGGATATGAATGATTTATACAAATGTATATAAAAATGTTAATGATTTGATGAAATATATAGTAACTACATTACTGCACGAGACATTAGCTACTATATGATAGTAAGTTCATTTGTAGGAGTGAGCTACGTAAATGAGTAAATGTGAGTAAGTAGTGATTTTTTTTTTGTTATAATCAAACCAAAACAATGTAATTATACATGTTATCAAATGTATTATTTTGTATCGTAGTTTTACCACAAAAGTTAGTATTATAGTCTTAATTCTTCTAATTTCTATAATAGGTTTAGTTGACTATCATATGACTGCATTTGATGGATCAATCAAGTTTAATTTTTTGGTTAGTATTCAACAAAAATAATATAATTATAGGAGTAATCAAATATAATTTTATGTGCTACATTTATATCAAAAAACTATATAATAGTATAGGTAGTAAACCAAATCTTATTTCTTCTATTTTTTTAGAAGAAACAAAATAAAAAATATTAATTAATAAAATGTGGAAAAAATAAAAAATATGAATTAATAAAATGTGAAAAAAATAAAAATATTAATTAATACAATGTGGAAAAAAATATTGTGAGGCGGCCAAACTCGAACTCGTAAATTGGCGATCGCATGGTTGGATTGGGTACCGCTGAATTGAAATGGATTCATCTATCGAATGTTGTTAATTAAATTGTATTTATTCGTTTGAATAATTAGAGGGACAAACTAATAGGTAGGGATGACATGTGGGTATAATTTTGCGGATTTTGCACCGTACCCGCTCCAGTTGGGGCGGGTATGGGTATAACTTTGGCGGGTAGTAGGCGGGTATGGGTATTGAAAATGTACCCGTCACGGGTAGGCAGGTAGGTGGTGAATTTGCAGTCATACCCGTCTACCCGCCCGCCTTATACCCGCCCCAAGCCCAAAATATTAGCAGCCCATAAGTCATGCCTTCAACCCATAAGTCACGACAAGTCTCTCATTCTCCAACAAAACTCAAAACCCTACGCCTCTTCAGTCCTTCACGCCTTCACGCCTCCCTCTCTCTCGTTCCCCTTCACACCGTCTTTCCTCTGCCTTTTTCTTTAAAGGAAAAATCACAAACTTTTTTCACGAACCACCTCGACGTCTCTGCCTTTTTCTTTAAAGGAGATGTTGATCGAGAAATATTGATGTCTTTGCTTTGTGCTTTGGGGTTGTCTTGGTGAGGTCAATTTTTATGCATTTGTTAAGTTTTACCTATTGGGTTTGTGGAGTTCAATTGAAAAAGTTGAAAAACTTTAGCTTATATAGCTGAAATAATATCTGGGTTTTGTCTACATTTGTAATATATAGTTATTTGGGTGGATAATTTTTGGGTTTTATTGGAAATTTTGTTTTCTTGATTCTTTGTTGTGCAAGGGGGAAGAGGTGAAAAAAATGGGAAATTCTGATGGTGAAAAATATGGAATTCTCCTCCCTCTCTCCCAAAGAAAATGAGAATGTGACATTATTGATTCTTGACTCAAATTTTTGGGATAATTTTTAGAATTTGAATTTTTGGGATCATGTTGATCACTAATTGATAAAAAATGAATTGATTACAAAATATGGCAGGCGGGTACAAGCGGGTGACAGATATCAACTTGGGTGGTGGAGCGGGTGTGTATTTAGGAATATACCCGCCTAGACGGGTATGGATGTTGAAAATTGTATCAGCCACGGGTAGCGGGTAGGTGGCGGATATAAATTTTTTTGACGGGTACGGATGCGGGGGAGGGGGTACCCGCACCCGCCTCGCCCCAATTGCCATCCCTACTAATAGGGCATGTGTTTAAAGAAATGGTTTAAGTCAACCCATGACATACAACAATATAGGACATTAAAGATTTACACAAGTATATATGAAAAAAAAATATTTTTGTTAAATATATCGTAACTACATTATCGCACGAGACATTAGCTACTATACGACAACACGTTCATATATAGAAGTTACACGGTGAGTGAGTAAATATGGGTAAATAGTGCATTTATTGTTATAATTCAATAAAAATAATGTGATTATACATATTATGCAATAAATTATTTTATGTCGTAGTTTCATTACAAAAAAAAAATAGTATTACAGGCTTAATTCCTTAATTTTTCTAATTCTTATAGTTAACTTAGCTGACAATCAGATGACATCAATGGATCAATCAAATTAAATTTTTGATTAGCATTCAACAAAAATAATGTAATTATTTGAGTATTCAAATATACTATCTTAGGATATATATATATATATATATATATACACACACACACACACTTAAAATAATTGTTAATTAATGAAATGTGAGAAAAATATATTACAACTTTTTGTGCTATATTTATATCAAAAAACTATTTTCTACATATCGAAGCAACACATATATAACTCTTATTATAGTATAGATAGTAAATCAAATCTTATTTCTTCTATTTTTTTAGAAAAAAAATATATTAATTAATAGTGTGAGAAAAATATAAATCAGTTTAATCCATAATTTTATATGAATTTATTTGATTTTAAAAATTAAATATGTTTAAAATTTAGTTACAAAATTTAATTTAATACGTGATATCCTTTAATGATGTATGTTTAACCAAGTCAAATTGGTTGTTAGCATCCAACAAAAACAATGTATATTACAAGTAATCAAATATACTATCCTATGTTATAATTTTACTATAAAATTATTTTCTACATATATAACTCTTGTTATAGTATACATTAAACCAAATCTTATTTATTCTAGTTTCTTGGAAAAATTATAATTTAGTATAATTATTAATTAATGAAATATGAGAAAATATAAGAACGTTTAATTTCATAAATTTACCTTTTTAAAAAATTAAATATATTTAAACATACATGATTAAAGGATAATATAATGATTAAAATTAAATGTAAAAAATATATTTAAACATGTAATCAAGATAACCTTTCATTGTTTTTTTATATTTATAATTCTTTGAATCAAATGTTAATAAGGTGTATATGCTTAAACATATTCTTTATTCTACACCAAATTAAAAAATGTTTTATGCATTTTATACATGTAATCAAGCTAGTCTTTCATTACTTTTTTCCTTTTAAAATAAACTCATAAGATTGTCAATATTTTTAGTTAAGAAAAAAAATTTAAATGGTAGATATGAATAAGAAAAGAAAAATAAGTTGGTATTTTAAAAAGTTAAAACTCATTAAATGTGTCAAAAAAGAGAGAAACTTTTACCTTTTCTATGCATTGAAAATATAAATAGTTATTATTTTAATAGAAAAAGCAAAATTCAAAATTTTCATCCTACTTTTTCATTGAGGGCATAAGTGGCACAAAAAAAATGAAATGTTCATAATACCCCATTCTATCCATAATTGTTTGCCCAAAAATCATTTTCCTATAAGTATTTGTACTCGTGTTTAAGTTATATACAAATCTTCTTTTATTACACACTTTACAATCGTGTTTATTGAAGAATCTATAAAAGAGATTTTTACGATTATACCATATATCTTTTTCGTTTCAGCGAAATCGATTTTCGATATAAATGATTATGACTTTTTGCCTCTATGCCTTGAGGTAATAATTAATTTAATATTGAAACTTTTACTACAACGTTGTCATGTCTATATATAAGAAAGTAACGTTGTTAGTGTTATTTAAATAATAAAATAATTACATTGATTATGATGTTTTAAATACTGTTGGGTCTTGGTTTTGGACTGATTTTAGACTTTAATCAATCTTTCCATACTTTAATTCAATCAATCAACCTATCAAAGGTTATTTAGGTCGATAGCTAAAAGAAAACTACATTACATCAAATCAGTATTTTTCTGTTAGTATGTTGAATGTAACAGTGTAATATTTAAAAGTTGAACCCAAAAACAAAAAAAAACATCAAATCAGTATTTTTCTGTATTGTAAAGAGCACCGGCCGCCATGGCCCAAACAAAAATATGATATTTCCTCCGTTCCAATACAAAACATTGTGTGGATTGCCTAAATACGAGATGGCCTTTAATTTTTGTTCCTCAATTGGGTCGTCTTTAATTTTTATTCTTATTTCTCATTTAATAAAAATTTATGAGTCAAAATATTCTTATTCGATGATCTATTAAATTAGAAATTATGGGTTTGAATTCTATCAGAGTAAAAAAAATCCGCATGATAAGATTTCATTAGAAATTATGTCTATTCGGCCAAAGTTGCACAAAAACTATGCCCCTTAAGACATAGATTCTGTGTAACTAACCGGACAAGACATAATCTTAATTTTCAACTAAACTTTTCCTTTAGGCATAATTACATAGAAATTGTGCCCCTTTCTAATTAAGACATAGTTTCTATACAACTTTAACCGAATATGCATAATTTCTAATGAAATCTTGCTTTGCGATTTTTTTGTTTTTGACTCTGGTGAGATTTGAACCCACTACCTCAAAGGTATTTTTGAAGGTTATAATTACATAGAAACTATGCCCCTAGGGCATGATTTCTATACAACTTTGGCTTAATATGTATATTTTCTAATTAAATTTTACGTTACGTTTTTTTTTACTCTGCTGAAATTCGAACCCACAACCTCAAAAATAACACCCTAAAATAGAGGCAATAGTGTGAATTGCCGGTTCCAATATAGAAACCCCAAATTTTGGTGCATCAACGACCCTCTTTCAAAACTTATAGACATGGCTGACCCATAAATTAGCCCATTGAGAATAAAAAGTCGGGATGGCCCGTATAATTCTACCTATGGGCGGGCTAGTTCATGAAATCCATGTTTTACAACTTTCATAACGAAACTACTCTCCGTCTCAAATTATTTGTCATTTTTTTATTTTACACGTTTCTTAAGAAATATTAATTAGGAGGAATATTTAACTTTTACCCTTATATATGTTTAAGTTATAATTTCTCCAATTAAATGATTACTCTATTTATGTATTCATCTCCATTAATGACAAAATTCTTATAAGGATAAAATAATGGAGAAAAAAATAATGAATCGTGCCTTTAACTTCTAAAACAATAAATAATTTGAAATAACTACTTTTAGTTATCACAATAAATAATTTGAGACTGAGGGAGTATAATGTATTGCTATTATTAACAAACTATAATGTTCCCCGTTAATCCCTTTCCCCTTTTAGAGTGTTAAGCGGCATGGAGAATGGATTCATTATCTTTTTTGTGGCACGTGAAAGCTAAAAATCAGGCAAAAAACAATAGCCACGAGGCATTTTCATTCACTTTTCTTTTTAATTATTGTTATTTTTTTATTCAAGTAAAACAAGTTGTGTTAAAAACCTTAAAAATGAATCTATCAAATTTGAATCTTTAATTCCTCTCTGCTTTGATTCGTCAAATGTGCAGATGATAGAAGTATTTACAACCCAACTGCTATAATTGAGAATTACTTGCACGAACTCAAGCTGTTCGGAGGAAAGAGAAAAAAAACTGAATAGATTGAAAACCAAAATCTAGTGCATAAAATGGACAATATCGAATAATGTGACATAAAATCACCACGGATCATGTTCTTTTACTTGATAATAATAATGAATGGTGATCAATGTAAAGAAGATTTTAGTTTTACCTATGTGCAGTTATTTATATATTTACTGAACAATGAGGTGAATATTATGTGTCAAGCTGGAGAATAGAAGATATGCGAACTGCATATATCCTCTTTGGTCTATTAAGTTATTATGTTTAATATAATAAATATTGAATCTAAAATCTAATTGGTCCAATTAAAGGGTCATTCTAAATCAAACAATATGAGTAAGTAATTTCTTGTTTGATGGAAAGCAAAATATAACAGTGATAGTATTTCATTAGATGGTCCTTTTTCGAACCTTAAAGAAAGAATGTTACTAGTAGTATATTTGTATCCTTATGTGTAACTAAAGGGGGAAAAAGGGCGAATGCAAGAAGAAAAGAATAGTTATTGAATACATAAAAAGGAGAATCATCTATAGATAAAGATATACTTCTTTTATAATCCGGTAATCATAGTATAGTTTTAACATGTAAAAAAAATCTTGTGTACATATGATTTATCAGCAATTGTTTGCTCTCTACAATCCAAGAAGCTTACAAAAAATATCCTTTTAATAGGCTGCGACCATTGATGCCAAAACCACAAATAAACCAAAGGAAACCTTCAATTTCCCAGCAGATGATGGTGATGTTGACTGTGCATCGGCAGGAGGAGAATCAGCTGATGGAGAATCGGCGTCCTTAGAAGGAGCAGGGGACTCTGCTTCTTCTTCTTCAGAGGACTCACTAGGCGGTGAACTCTTAGGCGAATTCGCCTGCGGTGGTGGGGCCGAAATTGGTGCAAGGATCCCATCAAGACCAGGTGTCACAATTGGTTGAGAAATTCCAAGAATTGAGATATTGTAAGGTTGGTTCATGACGGATTTTTCAAGTCTGGAATTAAGTTGAGCCCCTTTAACTGCTGAGCCAAAAACAAAGGTGTTATCTTTAGCAGTGACATTCAAGAATCCTTGGTCATATTGTGCTTTCCCGGATTGTTGGTACATTGTTGTCAATTTGGCTGTCTTGTCCTTCATACTCTTGAGTTTCAATGGGTCATAGTAGTCCAACACGACGTGTGTTGTCAAGATTCTCTTGACAACATTGTCGGGTTTTGAGGTAAGATCACCAATTGCACCATTTGGGACTGCCAAGAGTGTTATTGTTGCCCTCGAGTTAATTTCACTAGCTAAGCCGGTTTTAGAAAGTAGGTCATTGAAATTACTGTAATCAGGATATTGGCTGAGGATTTTTGTGACATTAAAGGCCGAGGCCGAGGAGGCGGACAGGAGGAGGAAGGAACAAAGGAGGGGAACAATTGAGCAATTCATTTTTGCCGGCAATGATCAAAAACCAAATTAAGAAAGAAAGAAAGGAAGGAAGAAAAAAAATAATATGTATATATATTTTTTTGGTTTTTTTTACCAGCAAAAATGTTTTTTTTTTGTTTTTTAAATATGTTTCTTCCTAGATAGAAAAACCAACTCCGCTTGTGAAAATAGAAAAGGATTGAGGGTTATATATAGTAGTTATGGAGGTTAAGGGATGTTGAGCTTGTGAATTGGAGTGAATGTCTCTATTCCTTACAATTGCATGCATGCATGAGAATCAGTCATTTACTATATATTTTTTTTAAAACAATCTTGTTTAATTAGAATGAGAAATACTGGATATTATTTGAGTTGATGGAATGAAGTACTTTGATGTTAATCAACCTCTATTTGTACGGTAGGATGTCCACGTTATGTAATTAGATGGAACATATTCTACTTGTACGGTAAAAAGAAAGAAGAAAATTTGACTAGTTCTTTGAACATTTAGTTCTCTTCTTGATTTTGAAGTATACTTTTACTGATTATATGATAGAAAAATCTTTCTTTTTATCGTTTATATCTATTACAATCTCTTTTAGCAAATTAATATTTTCAAAGGGAAAGGGACGCAGTTTTAACTTTTACCATTGAACTAATCAAATTGGGATAATTTTACTATTCTATTTGTTTTTTGTCTAAAATTGTCTTTGTTGTTAGCCAAATCACTTTAAAATATCATCTTCACTAATGACGAGGGCACTTTTTGGGCCAAAATAGGAGTATCGGACAATGTTGTCTCATTTCAAATAGTTCAAGGCAAAATTGATTATTTAAAATTCACAAATTGATGGATTTTAAAAGTATAGCAGTCACATATATTACCTATGTTCTATGATTGATTTTGAAATTATTTGAGGGAGAAAGAAGGTGATGTTTACGATAATCTTTCTTTTGTGTGTATAGTTTGCCAATATATTTCTTGATTTTCTTATGTTACTTTGCACAAACATTTTCCACTAGCACAAGGAATTCCGTTCTACTTATTTCATAGTTCTTTGAATTACTTGGTTTAGTATTGTAACAAATCAAGGTCAATTGAAAGCAAGATATCACGAACACACAAAATAAACATGATAAACCACTTACCTCCATATATCGACCTTTGGATATGTACAACTACCAATGGTGTTTTGAAAAATTCAACGGTGACAATAGTTTCATTGAACTCATCATTACCAAGAAACTTATTTAAGTTCATATGTTGATTTCTTAAACTTACACATCATATTTTTTTTTGTGTAGCTTAAAAAAAACTCTTTATAATCCATATAAATCTCTTCTTCTGAATTTCCATTACGAAAGAAAGCTTTTGCATTAATTTAATATATCTTTTTTTGGTACTTAAGGTTAACTTTTACTCCATTAATTATCAACGGGAAAATTACAAAATTTTAGTACTAATCTGGGCATGCAGCCCTAGAATTGGTTACTCCTCCCCATGTTTTCCTCACACTACTATATATTCAGAATCTTAGCACGGATAATAATTAAATTTGGTGAGATCAATCTCGACCCTAACCTTTGCCATACTAGGTCAGGTTCTATAATTTGTAGCAATACTATCCATAGACAGGGATACCAACAAGTCCCAAATTTATCTAACATAGTGTCACGTGTGGCAATGAAATGACAATTCTGGCAATAACACCCATAATGGGGCCGAAGGAGAGTCCTGATCGAGCTTAAAGTCCTATTGATTACATCTGGAGCCACATTTGGAGACCTTCAATCTCAATTCTCCTTTTCGAATATACATTTTTTAAAATCTTTTTTACTACTAAAATCAATAAATATTGTGTTAAGAGTCATAAGCCCCTATTTAAGTGTAACTTTTATTGATACTCTTTCTATGAAAGCAGCCCTGATTACTTTAATTTTTGGATGTGTTCTCAGAAAATTTCAGAGGATAGTGAGTTTTCATTCCTCCTCCATGACACTGGTATAATTCTTGGCCTTAAAGCTGACTACAAGCATGCCATTTTAGTGCGAGCTTGGACTGATGGGCAATCATGGTTCTTAGGAGGTAGGTTCAAAGTCGAAGAACTAGCCAGCTACTATGTTAGCTAGTTTGGTTTTGACAAGTCTCCTTCAGTCCCACTTGGGAGGGCCCTTCATCATGCCCATGAGGGTGACACATATGTACCACCCGCTAAAAAGGATTTGTTAATTCAGAAAGAGCTGTTAGATAGAGTTTAATTTAATCTATGTATCAGAAAAGTCATTAAGTTATTTTTTGTAATCAAAACGTCACTCAATTACTTGGTTATATGTATCATAGAAAATGTCTTATTTGTTTTCTTCTACTGACTCTTTGTGGGTGCTAAGCCAAAGTGGAATGATTTTCTTGTTAAAAAATAGTTTCATAACTTTGGTAATACTTAAGTAAGTTTAATGACTTTTTCGTTGGAAAAAAAAATAGTTTACATAGTAACAATTTGGTTCAATTAATGAAGTGAAAATTGAGTGACTATATTCAAAAAATTAACCCAACAATAACAGTCGGACATGGTTACGTTGCACAGCCACCACCAGATACTATTGCACAACCACCATCACCGGCTTCTTTCACCAACCATAACCACACTAAGTATTCGCATTGACCATGCACCACCATGACCCGTTGCTACCATTGCTAGCTTTTGATGTGTAATATTAGGTTCTTCTCTAATATTTTACTATAAATGTAATATTTAATTATAATTTTTAAATTTATTATGCTTTAATAAAAATTAATATACATAATTATATGTTGATAAATCCTAGTATGTGATCAAGAAACTATATCCTCCATAGGACATGTTTACATTTTTCTTAGCCTTTATGACAATGAGATGGAATTTTCTTATCCAAATTTTGACAGATAATGTCTCGCTCTAAACAAGCATTTTTTTCTAACTGTTCTATTCATGCGTGCATGCAGTTGTAAGGAAAAGAAACATTCACTCCCATCCACAAGTTCAACATCTCTTTACCTCCATAACTCCACTATATATACCTCCATTTTGTTCAACTTCTACAAGCTGGAGTTGGTTGTTTCTTCCTTAGAAGAAACATAAGAAGAAGAAAAAAAAAGAGTAAATAAATCTCATTTCTGCTGGTTAAAAAAAAAAACCAAAAAAACAAAAAAGTCACCAGCAAAAATGAGTCGCACAATTGTTCCTCTGATTTGTTCCTTCCTCCTCCTGGCCGCGTCCTCGGCCTCTGCCTTTAATATAACAAAAATCCTCGGGCAATATCCCGATTACAGCACCTTTAATGAGCTTCTTTCTAAATCCGGCTTAGCCAGTGTCGTTAACAATAGGGGTACAATTACCCTTTTGGCAATCCCAAATGGTGCAATTGGTGACCTCACCTCGAAATCCGAGGATGTTCTGAAGAGGGTCTTGGCGACACACGTCGTGTTGGATTACTATGACCCAATGAAACTCCAGAGGATGAAGGACAAGACAGCCAAAATGACAACAATGTACCAACAATCCGGGAAAGCACAATATGACCAAGGTTTCTTGAATGTCACTGCTAAGGATGGCAGCTTTATTTTTGGCTCAGCGGTCAAGGGAGCCCAGCGCGATTCCAAGCTGGACAAATCAGTTATGAACCAGCCTTACAACATTTCAATTCTTTCACTGTCCCAACCAATTGTGACACCTGGACTTGATGGGACCCTTGAACCTGTTTCGGCCCCACCACCAAAGGCGAATTCACCTCCTTCGGCCCCACCACCTGCAGAGTCCCCTGAAGAAGAAGAAGAAGAAGCAAAGTCTCCTTCCGAGGAAGAAACCGAGGCCCCTTCTCCTTCTGAGGATGGGGATTCTCCTGCGAGTTCACCGGATGCTGATTCTCCTGCGAGTTCACCGGATGCTGATTTTCCTGCGACTTCACCGGATGCTGATTCTCCTCCGGCCGATGCTCAGTCACCACCACCATCATCAGCTGGAAAATTGAAGGTTTCCTTTGGTTTGTTTGTTGTTTTGGCCTCAATGGTTGCAGCTTATTAAAAGGGGGTTTTCTTTTTCATTACTACTTTGTTTTGATTCAAAAATAAATAAATAATAATGAGTAGGAATAAATGAATTTTATTCCCAAAGGGTGTGTACTTCATGGGACAATATTTTAAATGACTTAATAAATTCATGATTGTACGTATAGTAATCACTTGTGTTTATGACTCCGCATTAGTCGGGCTAGTAAATTTTGTTGGATGGTTAAGCCGAAAAAGATATTACCTATATTGTATGATTAATTTTGAGAACTTTTGAAGAAGAACGAAGATGAAATTTACGATGATCTCTCTATTTTAAGCCTAATTTGCCAATATATTTCTTAATTTTCTTATGTTATTTCTAGAACTAGGAATTTGGTTTTCCCTTCATTTATATTTCTTTTTAATAGGAGGGTGATAAGGAATTATATACATAATATAAATGTTGTGAGGGAAGGAAGAAATCGCAAGGATCTCCAATTAGGGAGAAAACGCAAGCCTTAATTTTTTTTGGAGTAATGATTCTTAAAGCTTATTTGGCATAACTTGTTATCCACATGATTGCAAAAACAGTATGTCAAAACTGAGATCTCCTAGAAGCGGAAGCTGAATCAGTTGCAGGTTATAATGTAGAATATGCGCGGGATGCGATTCTTAATAGTTCACTGTTGGCGGAAGCCAATGTCCCGGGGTCTCGGGGACTCATTCTGACTGAAACAAAGGGCGGGACTAATCCATACTTTTCCTCTCCTTACAACGCAAGTGGCTTTCCGCTCCTCTCCTTCCTTAGTACATCCACTGATATATCTTTGCTCTTCCACATGACCAAAATCCTGGAAATGCAGGAGAGGTGGTCGAATTAGATTGGTGGTTCGTGATTGAGCCCGGGATCGAACGTCACTCGGCTCGTCGGCTCACTTCGGTTGCAAAGACTTTCTCCTTAGGCGCATGTGTCGCTCCCATAAACAAATGAATGGGACTCCTGGTCCTCCCACTCAGAGATTCGACTAGGAGTTTCAAAATGACCATTGACAACCGGAAACTTAGAGCTTGTCAGGTTATGATACACAGAAGTGAGTGTATTTTTAACCTTTCGGAATGGGGGATCTCCGTTGGCAACAACCACGGTAGTAGTTGCGGAACTACTGGGCCGGGAGAGGAGCTATGACTTACTTAGTTAAATCCTACTAGAAGAGCAGTGAGTGACCTACATTGAGTAGGAATAAGGCAATATCCCACCAGCAAAATTATTTGCACATAAATAAGAAGGAAAGTTGAAAAAAAAGGAAAAGAGAAGTATGATTATTTGGCAGAATTGAGGATTAAGTTAGTTATTCCTATTATCTTAGTTAAGATTCAAACAATCTGAAAAACGTTTCAACCAAATTATTGGTAGCCTTGACACGTTGAACGTGTTCGAGCTCTATAATTTAGATGAAGTTTAATTTACCATGGAATGAGCTGCGTTGTAGATGTTAAGTCTAAAACTATAAAAAAAATATATGCAGGTGGCTTCTTGTGTAAGCTACCATCAACTAAAGCATTAATGGTGCACTTTAATCAGTATACCAATAGGAGAAATGTTTTTACCGTATGGAATACTTGCGTTTAAAAATTAAGTATACACTTCAATTAGAAGATTTGTCCAGTATTGAAATTTTGGCATGCATAAGATGTATTCATATTATAAATTTTTTGTAAATATTAGAGAAAAGGCTCGAATTGTCTCTTAAGTTTGTACGGTAACTTGCCCTGCTCCCAGAACTTTCAAAAAGAAAAAGGAGACTATCGGGTATACAGGAGATGGCAGTGGATCTTGGACCTGATCCGAATTCGGTGGATCTAGATCCGTTTTATAGGATATAAATCTTTAAAATTTGGACCCGACAGATTCGGATCGGATCTGGATATGAATCTTGTATTTGAGATCCGTATCCGGTCCAGATCCGATCCGTGGATCCGTTTTTTATTAAATATATCCATAACCTATAATGTAATTTTATAAATATTTTCTTAAATTTTTTTCATAATTTATGTATTGGGTAAAGGGTTGAACTAGGATAAGGCACAAGTCACACAACCATGTAATTTGTCTTTGAAGTTTCATTTCTTTTACCTATATGCTCTCTGCAGTTTCCCATATTTTCATTTCTATAAAAAGAAAAAATTATCACTCTTCTTTAAATTTTCCTTTTCTTTAATCTACTAGCCGTAAGCTTTAAGTATCTTTCTCTCATTTGTTTGATCAACAAAAAAAACTGGGACTTTTGATATATGACTGACATTGTTTTATGTTGTTTAATGAAGTCAATCAGTTGAACTACAAGTGGAGCATCACTAAAGCCTCCAAAAATTAGCTCAAAGTTGCAACCTGTTCAGCATCACTAATGAAGTCAATCGTCTTTATTTTCTTGTGATGCTAAAACTTTGTTTAGTATTTTGGAAAAATGGTGTCATGTTTGTGTAGGTTGATTGAATGAACTCAATCATTTTATTCAATCAGATTGCGTTTCATTTTGTCATAAAAGTTTCAACATGTGGGAATATTATTTACGCCAAAAAAATTACATGTAGATCCAGATCCGATCCGTGGACCCGGTGGATCCGATGGATCCGGATTTGGATATGATTTTTATGGACCCGATGGATCTGGATCCATATATGAAAAATGGATCTGGATCTGGATCTAGTAGGATCCGATTCGTTGCCATCCCTAGTATACTCCCTCCATCCGAGTCAATTTTTGACAAATTTTTGGAATTAAATGTAGAATAGTGTAATTCTCTTTGTTTCGAGCCTTCTCATTTATGTAATATATATATATATATATAGGTGTTTATAATTACAAAACTAATTATATAAGGATCTCTACTTTACCTAATTACACTAGAATAATAATTACATAATATATGGAGAATATTTATTTATTCTCTATCACACCCCCTCAGTTGGAGCGGGAGGAGGCCGGACGCTCAGACTGGATCTGAAGTCAAGGAACAGTTGCCGATGAAGTCTCTTAGTAAATATATCTGCTTACGGATAGGAAGAAGGAACATGTAACACCCGAACATATGCCCATGAAAACCTTCTCACGAACAAAATGAATATCCATCTCAATATGTTTGGTTCGCTGATGCTAACCGAGTTATGAAACAAGTAAACAATAGATATGTTATTACAATAGACAAGAGATGTCTTATGTAAGGGACAATGAAGCTCTAGAAGAAGGTTTCTGAGCCAACACATCTCGGCAACAACGTTCGCAATGCCTCTATATTCTGCTTCTGCACTCGAACGGGAAAGCGTGGCTTGCCATTTGGCAGACCACGAAATGAGATTATCACCAAAAAATACACAGTAGCCGGAAGTAGATCAACGTGTGTCCGGACAGCCGCCCTAATCGGCGTCCGTATACGATATCAGCCTGGTCGGTGCAGATGGATAAAGATGTAATCCGTAGTCAAGAGTACCCTTAACATACCGAATGATAAGTTTAAGAGCGGTAAAGTGAGGCTCCCTAGGAGCATGCATGAACAAACACACTGGTTGAATGACATAGACAATATCCGACCTAGTGAAGGTAAGATACTAAAGTGAACCAGCAAGACTCCTATAAAGAGAAGGATCGAGCACCGGATCCCCGCCATCGGCACTGAGTTTCTACTTCGAGTCGATTGGAGTGGGCACGATCTTGCAGTTTGTCATTTTAGCCCTGTAAATAATTTCTTCGGCATATTTACGCTGACACAAGAATATTGCATTTTCGAATCTGGTCACTGAAATCCCCAAAAAATAACTCAAATTACCCAAGTCTATCATAGCAAATTTGGATTTGAGCAGGATAATGATCTCGTGTTTCAGCACATCAGATAAGGCAGTCAGAACAATATCATCCACATAGAGCAAAAGATATGCAGTGTCATTACCTTGATAAAAAATAAATTGCACATGAACATGATATGCATGATGAAAGTGGCAAAGCGCTCATATCAAGTCCTATGGGCTTATTTCAAGTCATAGAGTGACTTTCGAAGACGGCGGACATACTGAGGAGCCTCTGGATGCACAAAGTCAGGCGGTTGATGCATATATACGGTTTCTTTCAAATCCCCATGTAAGAACACATTTTTCACATCAAGTTGATGAATCGGCAAGTTATTTCCCATAGCTATGCTCAAAACAGTGCGAATGGTGGCTGGTTTAACCACTGGACTGAAAATCTCACCACAATCAACTCCCTCTTATTGCCCCGTGCCATTTGCCAAAAGTCTCACCTTATGGGAGTTTGTTGTGGTCCTGTGGAACAAAAAAAAACACAATAACCTTTGAAGTTACACGAAATCTTGAAGGTTTCCAGATTGTGTTGATTGTACTGTTAATGGTCAATTTTGAGTTGGTGAGACCGTGAGAGAGTAAATGGAAACTGTGGAAGTAATTTTAAATCTGATGTAGTCATAACAAACACTGCCTCCGCTTCAATTTATGAGTCCTAATTCAAAGTACGAGGGTCAAACTAACTAATTTACTGTATGCATTTGGACATAGAATTTCCATTTTTTTTTAAAATATAAGTTTCACATTTCGAAACTACATAAAAGTAATTCTATTAAGTCACAATACTTAACAATTCCAAATATTTACAAACTACTTGAAAAAATCGTGATCAAAGAAAGCATTGTTGACTCTCCAAATTGTAATTAGTACACATAAATTGAAACATAGGCAATACATAATTATAACTTTGACTGGAAAAGGATAAAAGGAACTCCAGAAAAATTCTCTCCAAATATTTTGTGTCCATAGTATTTTGATATATCAGTATGTATAAAATGTTCAAACAATTGCTTTATGAAATTTTCCATATAAAAGGTCTACCTTAGACTTCTATAATTATGTAAAATTTTATACAGTTCAGTCTTCAAAAATTAGATTCAAAACAAAGGCTAATGTTTGTTTTGAAAATTGTAGGTAAATCTTCTGGGAATGATGCCAATTGCCAAGCATCACAGAAGAACATTGATAGGAAAATATGAAGCAGTTGGTGACGGATGTAATTTATTTTTTGGACCTAATGCATTTTGCTAAATCAAAAAGGGGAAAAAAAGTACTTTCAGCTGTATGATGTGTTGTATTTCTGTTTTGCAAGTATCCTTTCATGCATGAATAGTAATTAGACTTTGGATTCTTGCCCATTGTATCAAACCAGATAAAAAGAAATATCCACGGGCTTAGGACTTTGGTAAGGGTAGAGGAGCAAACTTGTTATCTACTAAGGGTGCGTTTGGTATGGAGGAAAATATTTCCAATTTTCTGATGTTTGCTTGGTCTAAATTTTTAAAAAATATTCTCTAAAAAAATAAATTCCGTTTGGACATAAATTTGGGAAGTTTATTTCAATTATCTGTGTTTATAGAATTTATCTATTTTTCGGAGATTTTGAAAACCAAATCTTCAAATCCCAAAAATAGTTTCAGACCTCTTTTTGACCCCAAATATGAGTGTTGGGAGTTGGTACTATTTTAACATTTCAAAAATAGCTTCCAACCTCTTTTTAGCCCAAAAATATGTTTTGAAAAATTATGTCCAAACACATTTTTAAGTTCAAATCAAACTTCACTCAAATCAGGTTTTTCAAAAAAAAGAATTGGGAATCTATGTCCAAACGTTAGCTTAGCACACTGAACTAATGGCGACATAATTTTAAAGATGACCTCAGAAAAGGCGATTCGGGGCAAATAATCCTCATAGATTATACAGCCACAACCAAGCCATACTCAGTAATTGGGTCCTGGACATAAGCTGGCTAAGGCCAAGTCTTTTGAATAGTAGTTATGAGAGTTTACTTACCTTACATGGAATTTCAAGGAATAAAACATCATAGGTAAGTACTTCCCAGTACCCGGCATTTACATCAACTTACCAACAGCATACATAGTTTTTGAGGTTATACACCATATATTGGATCGGCCAGTCAAGTTGCTTCACTGTTTCTCTCTCTTTGCAACCTTTGCAGAATATTTGCCTGCAAAATACATTATCATATATGAAAGTAGTTACAAAATCTGCTGGGGAACACTCCATTGTGTAGTGTGTTCAAAATGACATCCTTAATTAGTGATTTTGTATAATTTCGAAACTATAACAAAACATGTAAGACCATTTGAATGAACTATTTGCAAGAATAATTACACGAGTATGAGAAATGTTACATAGAGACAATAAAACTATAAGTGATATAATTGTGTAAAAACATTACTAAAGTATCACTAATTCCCGACGAAGTCCATTGAAATTTGGCTCATCGGAAACGTTTCTGATTAACTTTCCGTCATAAATTCCATATTCCCAACGATGTTCCGATGGGACCGTCCATAAATATCTGTGTGTTTTCTTTAGTAGCGATACTTCTGTATACCATCAAAGTGTAGAACTTAAACTCGACAAAAATACATTAAAACAGAAAGACACTTACAATGAAAATGTGCTATAGGTATTTCCCCATTCTTGATGAGTTCAAACTTGTAAGCATCTCCTACTTGGAGTCCATTTTCTGCTCTGAATTTTGTCCATCCACGTATAATTCCAACACCATTTCCAATTCTCCCTAGCCACACCAACCAACATCTCTGTGCTTCATCTTTAAGAATCATCTCACACTTTCTATTTATCAATCCATTTGACTTTGCAAAATCCAGTGGAAGACTCTAACATAAAAAAATTCCATTATGTAGATTATGTTTCAGTTGTCAGAAGCAAAGAAGAGGACTACAACAAAAAGAGTTCAAGTTTTGTATATTGATGGTAAAACTTACACGCACCCAGTGTTTATAAAAAGCCAATTGATGCAAGAAATATGTCGTTTACGCACACGTTTATCAGTTAACCATGTTTAAGTGATATGCATTCCCAAATAAATTTTTAACTACTAAGGTTAAATTGCATGGCTTGATGTAAAAACCAGGTGCGAGTGTACAACTTTTTAAGCTATCAGGTTAAGTTGCCTAATATAACAGATAAATGTTGCAACCAAGAAAATCGAGTAAACCACCTAATACAACAAGTTAAATTACACTGGTATTGTAAAAATCTTTACACGATTAGTGGGAATAATTAACTTAAACACTAACAAAAATCAGTTCAAATAACTTACAAATTCTGTCCTGCTGATGCAATAAGGTTTAATGGTGGAAATAAAATAAGGATGATCATCATCACCAGAAGTTGAAGTAGATACTTGTGCATTGAGAGGACTCATGTTTGAAGGCTTTTTGATAATGTCTGTTGTTTACAAAGAAAAACATAGAAAAAGAAAGAGAAAACATAATAAGGAAGTGTAACAATTAGGAAAAAGAGGAAGATATAACATATGGATATGTTTCAAAAATTAGCGGGGGGTCACTTTCTCAATGGAATTAGGCCACAATTTCTTGTTTCTATTAAGTGAAAAATGTAAGAATATGTTCTATACACTTCAATTTACCAACCAAACAAAATAAAAAATACAAGATGAAGATTTTTTCCAAGATGAGAAACTTGCCTTGAAACTTCTGCAATGGAGTTTCTGCTTCACTAACAACTTGAAATTTCCATATTGGTGTCTCTCCATTAGTAACAACCTCAAACATTATACGATCTCCCTTCTTTAAGCAATTATCAGCAATGAATTTACGCCATCCATCTTTAATATAGACGCCAGGTTCCCAATAACGAAGCTTTAAATTCCACGACCTTTGTCTTTCATCTCTTATAATCAAATCACACATCTTGTTGATGAGACCGTTTGTGGATGCAAATTGTTTAGGAAGGCACTGAAATGGTGTATAACCATTTGGGCACATCAATATTAAAAAGTTCATAAATATATATATATATATTCTTAATTCATATTTGCACTAAAAATAACTCTAATAAAGAGAAAAATAATAAAAAGGATTCAAGTCATATATACTGACAATGTAAAAATTACATTATGTGGCAGCAGGTTTACCATTTTTTGGGTTACTAATTAATGTTTACCTTAGAGATTTACTTGCAATTGCCTAATAAGTAATCTGATTGAGTAAAAAAATTAAGCCAATTAAACTCTAAGAAACTTGGCGCATATGCTTCCTGGTAAAAACGTACACACACCGGGTGTTTACGCCAAACTACTGTATGCCTGAAATGTGTTTGAACATACACAATTATTAATTAACCATAATTAATTAACGTACATTTTCACTTCATTAAATCACTTAATCATGACAATTACTTGAATTAGTTCGGTATAAACACTCGGTGCGGGTAAGTATTTACCCATGCTACCTTCAGTTCTGTCAAAGTTTAGCGGATAAACTGAGCTCTGAGATGAGCTCCTATGGCGCCTTCTGGAGAGGTCTACAGATATGCAGCTCGAGAGAGAGAGGGAAGGAAGACTTTAACATTTATGAAATGAAAATGAAAACTCTATTAGCTGTAATCAAGCAGCAGATTATGTACAAGAGATTAAGAAAATAAAATATCTAGCTAATCTAACTCAGGCGGCAGATCCAAAATTTAAATTCTATGGGTTCAAATCTTAAAATTCTTAGCATTGAACCTATTATATTTTTAAAGTTATGGGTTCATATCTATTATTTATTACTCCACAATTTTAGTAATTTTTATACAAATTTATGTTCCACGCCGAAAGTTAGGGTTCAATTGAACCCTGCCTAGAGTGCTAGATACACCTCTGATCTAACTAACTGCTAACAAACTATGCAAACTCCATGTGTGCTACCAAACTGACTAATACTCTAACTAACTAACTAATGGAAGTACCTCAGCTAAAAAAACAAGTATAACACACTAATGCCATAAATACTTCTGAATACCAGTTGGTCTCCTGTGAGGGTAAAACTGTCGACTTGTCTAGAACAGCTGCATGTTTATCTCCTGTGAGGGATTTGGTTAACTCATTTACCAGTTGATCACTAGTATGAATATGGCGCAGAGAAATGAGATCTTCGTGCAACTGGTCTCTCACAAAATGGTAATCCACCTCAATGTGTTTAGTTATCTCATGTAATAGGAGTGGAAAATGGCATAGTCAATTCTTGAAGTAATTTGTTTAACCATAGTAGTTCACCAACCACATTTCTCAAAGATCCGTAATCTGCCTAAGATGAAGACAGAGATTGTCTCTTGTTTCCTTGACTTCCAACTAATGGGACTATTACCCAAAAGAACTAAATAGCCACTTACAGATCTCCTTGAATCTGGAGAAGATGCCCAATCAGAGTCACAGAAGGCTCTGATTGTGCAATTTGGATGTCTGGACATGAAAATCCCTAAGGTGTGATCATCCTTCAAGTATCTTAACAAGTGAAATGCAAATTTTAAATGAGGCTCTCTAGGTTCCTGCATAAACTGAATGAGGTGTTGAACATCATAAACTATGTCCAATCTGGTGTTAAGTCAGGAAATTTAGTTTGCCAATCAGTTTCTTGTAATAAGTTGGATCTTCTAGCAGAGCCTTCTTTAGCCTTAAGTTTCACATTAGGATCAAGGGGAGAGGAGAAGCTGATGTAGCGTAGGCAGTCATATTCCTTCAGAAGGTCAAGAACAAACTTCCTCTGTCAGATGATGACACCATCATCCTAATAAAGTATTTCCAATCCCAAAAAATAATGCAGTTTACCAGATCCTTGATCTTAAAACTATTATGTAAGAAAGTCTTTAGTTGTTCAATCTCATCCAGATCAGTTCCAGTGATAAGCACATAATCCACATATACTGCAACAAATATAATTTAGGAGCTCGTCCTTTAATGAAACAGTGAATAGTCATTTAAGGAATGACCGTAACCTTTCTCTGTCAATTTGGCATACCACTCCCTTCTTGCCTACTTCAAACCATACAATGATTTGTTCAATTTTCACATAAGATTTGGACTATCAACAATCAGTCCTTGTTGGATCTCCATATACACTTCATCATGTAAATATCTATGAAGGCATTGTTGACATCTAATTGATAGATGTTCCAACCTTTCTTGACCGCAGTGGCCACCAAGGATCTCACTGTGGTCATTTTTATAACTTGAAAAAAGGTCTCTGTGTAATCAATTCCCAACTGCTGAGTATAACCCTTCACCACAAGTCTTGCTTTAAACCTTTCAATGCTACCATCGGTTTTATGTTTTACTTTATACACCCATTTACACTCAATGGCTTGATTGTTTGCTGGCAAGGGAACCAAGTCCAAGTATGAATTGCATATAGGGCCTCAAACTCTTGTGTCATAGCCTTTTGCCAAGCAGGATTGATGGTTCCCTTCATATGAAGTTGGTTCACTGTCATGACAAACATTTCCAACAAGTTTCTGAATTTCATGGACTAACAAATCAGGTCTAATGTGGTGGTTCATTGAAAATAGAGCATTGAGAGAAAAGTTGGAATGAGAGTTGAGATAGCTAGTTGATTTGAGTGTAGGAAGGGAATGGACATAGTCTTTGAGGTGAGTGGGAGCTATGGGTTCCCTGTGTGATCTTCTCACCTCCTGTGCGAAAACAGGTCTAAGTTCTGGAATGGGATCAGATCTAGCGTCCTGATAAGGTTGGGATGTGCAAGGATCAAGGGATATTGGTGCTAATGTTGGTGAGATGATAGAAAGGAATCATTATGAGTTTCATGAGCAACATGATCCCTACGAGGTGACATTTGATCAGATGTAGCACTTTGACTTCCTTGATTATCTAGTACATGTTCTAACTGCCCCTCTTCATATTGAGTGAAAGGACTAGAAGTAATGATAGTATCAGGAATGGATGGAGAAGAATCAGAAAGATCAGGAAGATAAATAGGGAAAATGTTTTCAAGGAAATTAGTTACCAGTTTCAAAAAAAAATGTTTTCATGGAAAATGACATCTCTGGGAACATGTATCGTCTTAGTGGCCAAACTCAGAATTTTGTATCCTTTGGTTCCAAAAGGGTATCCAACAAAAACATGTGAAACTGTACTGTGTTCAAACTTGTCTGTATGATTTTTAGGTACAGTGGGGTAACATAGACAACCAAAAACTCTCATGTGTGAGTAGTCTGCTTTCTTTTTATATAGGATCTCAGAGGGGCATTTGTTCTTAATGTAGGTTGTGAGAAGTCTATTGATGATATAGGTGGTTGTCAATATGCATTCCCCAGTACTTAACTGGAAGTTTGGATTGAAATAAGAGTGCTTTGGCTTTCTCTGAGAGGTATTTGTGTTTCTTTTCCACTACACCATTTTGTTGTGGTGTGGAAGGGCAACTTTTCTGATGGATGATGCCTTTGGTTTGAAAGAAATGGTTTGCTTCTATGTTGGTAAATTTCAGACATTGTCTGATCTAATTGATTTGATACTGGTCTCAAAACTGATTTTCAACCAGAGATATGAAGGCTTTAATACACCTGTAAGGCGTTGCTCTTACAAGAAAGTAAACGAGTCCAAGTGCACCTACTGTAGTCATCCACCATAGTAAGAAGTACTTGTAATTGTCATTGGTAGACTCATGATAGGGTCCCCACAGATGTTTAACAACTCAAAAATTTGTATTGTGAAGTTGGTTCTTTCTGGGAAAGGTAATCTGGTTCCATTGGGCAGATGGATCAACGGAAAGGTTGTTTCGGAGACAAATTAGTAGGTATAGAAGAAATACCCTTCATTTTACCAAAGGAAACATGTCCAAGTCCGTTGTGCCACATCAAATCTACATTATTCCCATGAGACATACAAGAATTGATAATAGGAAAATGGTGCACTTTATTTATAGCAGAATCAGTCACAACATCATGTGTACGAATAGCAAGTATACCATTGTTTTCACAATCAGCAGAGCTAGAATAGAAAGCAGAATCAGGAAATGCAAGAAAGAGTTTAGAATCCTTTGTTGGAGTGGCTGAATTTCTCAAGCAGTGACGGCATAGAAGGTATAGGCCATCCTCCACTCTACCAATCTCCAAAGGCCTCTTCATTGAAGGGGCCTGTAGAAGACAATCATATTCAGTAAAGGAAGTAACACCTTTAAGGTTCATGGTCAAACAATGTACAGACATAAGGTTGTATCTGAAAGAAGGAACAAAGAGAACTTTGTACGGAATAATTTCACGAGTCAGTGCTACATTAGCAATCTCAGTCATTACTTTATATCCATTAGGAAGACATAAGCACAGGATATGGTAAATATCTAATGTTGAACAAATGAGATTTGTTAAAAGGTCATGTGATTTGAGGCACCTAAGCCTATGATCCATGTGTCAGCACTTGTTTTGATACATTTGCGTGAAAGTTTACCAAAACCAATTGAAGTAAAATATTACTTGAGCAGACCACGATGCCTGCAAAGTTCACAACTCCACTAGAAATTTTGTTTGATGTTTCCCCTGTGTTCCCGGAATGAAAATGTTGCAGTAACTTGACCAATTGTCCACATTTCTCCTTGGTGAGATTCAATTTCTGGTTTTCCTCCCTATGATCCACATTATCTCCTTTTACAGACAACATATTTGTAGGAGTTCCATCGTACATTTTCTACTTTCCTTTTTCCTGAAATTTTGGTTCTGAGAAATGTGGAAATTCTGAGGGTTTTGGGGGATAACCATATAGCTTATAGCATGTCCTTTAGAGTGTCCTGGTTTCCTGCAATATTCACATACAATTTTAGGTCTGTTATTGCTTGCAGGGTGATTAGTTTAAGAAGAATAATTGGTTCTGAAATTATTTCCTTTGGTCCCCCAGATGTATTGACATTCAAAATGTTGAAGAATCCCACGAAAAAACTTGTGCTAAGGATGGTAAAAGATTCACCATCAGAATACTTCCCCTAACTGCAGTCAACACTTCGTTTAATCCCATCAAAACTGATTAGCCTCCCGTCTTGTCAATGTTGAAGAATCCCAAGAAAAAGCTTGTGCTAGGATGGTAAAAGATTCACCATCAGAATACTTCCCCTAACTGCAGTCAACACTTCGTTTAATCCCATCAAAAACTGATTAGCCTCCTGTCTTGTTCTGCTTTGTGCATATATTCCTTGGCACTGCATGTACATTGGCAGCTGCACTGAGATTTAGCACTCAAATTGTTTAATTCTTCCCAGAGTTTCTTCATTCTGGTATAGTAGCTAGTGATATCTGAGGTCCCTTGTGATGGGTCGTTAATTTCCTTCTGAATCTGATGAGTTTTGCACCATTCGTCTATTCATAACGATCCTCCAGTTCATTCCACAGCTCAACTGCATCGTTCACATACTCTACATTATCAGCAATCTCCTAGCATAAGGAGTTCAAAATCCACAATGTAACCATATTATCACACGTCTCCCACATTGCAGACTTTGAATCTGGCTTTTTGCATTCTCCATTGATGAATTCAAGTTTACTCTTCACTGAAGGAGATCGCAATACGCCTCTTCTCCAAGATCTATATCCAATTCCATTAAAGGGAGCTGGTACAAGCATTGCACCTGGATTGTCTGACAGATGCATGTACAAAGGCCTAGTCGAGTCAATGGCAGACAGATCCTCTTTGTCAGTAATAGCCATGGAGATACTCAATCAATCGATGATTTTCAAGGGAAATTCAGAAACTGAAGTGGAAATGAGAAATCGAGCTTCGATTACAGAAACTGACACAAATCTGTAATTGCATGTTCGAACTCGATAATCAAACACGACCAATTGCTGACACGAAAGAACGAACTGCTAATATACAAAGAATGAACTTAGGTCTTCGAGATAGAGCAAGGCTTTGATACCGTGTCAAAGTTTAGCGACTAAACTGAGCTCTGAGATGATAGCTCCTATGGAATTTTGGAGAGTTCAACAGAGATGGATCTCGAGAGAGAAGGAAAAAAGAATGTAGTTTGTAAAATGAAAATGAAAACTCAAACTCTGTAAGCTGTAATCAAGCAGATTATATACAAGAGATTAGCAAAGAAATAATCTAGCTAATCTAACTAACAGCTAGCGAACTAATAGCTGGCAACAGCTGGCAGATCCCAGTGTGCTAACTAACTGACTAATGCTCTAACTAACTAACTAATGAAAGTACCTCAGCTACAACTAACAAGTACAACACACTAATGTGATACATACTTCTCGATAAGTTAAGTTCAATGAGTCTTGAGACTTACCAAGAGACCTCTTGAAAGACAATATTGCCTAATAGTGCATTCAAAATGAGATTGAACACAAGGCTTGTTAGTAGCAGCTTCTTCATGGGAAGAAGTCTTATTTGACAACTTGATGCTGGGGCTCGGTTTTTCTGTTACATTTTCAAGAAATTAAATATGGAAAAAATGATACTTAAAAAGATGAACAGAATTTAAATATCCACCCTCACCTTTTGACTAATTCAACATTAGTTTTTCTTATAAAATAAGCATGATTTGGTTCAAGTATTGTTTCTCATTACAGGTTGCGCCGTTAATCAAGAAAATGACACTTCTATATAACACTTTGATTACACCATCTCTAGAGGAAACAGAAAGTGCAAATTTATTTTCTTAATTTGTAATTATGCTTTGTTTGATCTAAAATGTTTGTGTGAACAATATTTAATTTCATGAAAAATGTTTTACAGAGCAATTTATTTAATTAATAAATCAATTCTAGCTAACAGGGGCTGATCTAGGTTCAAGCAAGGGGGTTCAAAAGAAGTCCTTTCGCTGAAAAAATTATATTGTGCAAATGAGATAAAAATGAGTATGTTTTTATTATCTAACTGTTGAATCTTCTTGACACGAGGAAAGATTCTAATATAGCGATAATAAAAAAAAGATCATCAAAATAAAAGGTTGGTTATAAGATGAGAAACTTGCCTTGAAACTTCTTCATTGGAGTTTCTCCATCAGTAAGTACTTGAAATTTCCATATTGGTGTCTCTCCATTAGTAACAACCTTAAAGATAATACGATCCCCCTCCTTTAAACAATTTTCAGCGATGAATTTACGCCATCCGCCTCCAATGTAGGCTCGAGCTCGAGTATTATTGGAATTATTTATCTTTAAATTCCACGACCTTTGTCTTTTATCTCTTACAATCAACCAGCACTTCTTGTTGATGAGACCATTTGCAATTGCAAATTGTTGAGGCAGAAACTGACATGGTGTATATAAGTGTTCAAACATTTGAATAAAATATTACAAAGTTCATATTCTTCAAATTTTCACCAAATTTGTAACACCAATTAACAATAAAAATAAAAATTGTGCAATGCTTCCTTTAGCACAGAGGCAGAGGCAAAGGCGGAGCTAGGATTGCAACTTTATGGATTTTGGATTTTAGAATCACTACTTCAAGTGCTAATAAGTGGGTTCTATATTTAATATTTGTTCATAAATAATGAATTTCTTAACAAAAATACACTGATTGAGCAAAACTTATTGGGTTCGGCTGAACCCGTATCTAGGCTTGTACCTCTGTCCCTGACATCCAATCAAATGCATTAGAAACCCCATTGTCTCAAATTAAAGCTAATTAACCAGTATGCAAACCTAATTTTAACAATAATTCGATACTACTCACACAAAATAATATGTATTGTATTGCTTTAGCCTCAGATTCTTGAAGAGTTTGTGTGAACATGAGTTTCGAGACATACCAAGGTTCTTTTCGAAAGGAAATATTGTCCAATAGTGCATTCAAAATGGGATTGACCAAAAGGCTTGTCACAGGTAGCTGCTTCTTCCTCTTCCTCTTCCACTTGAAGATACTCTGCATATTCTCTGTTACAATGACTCAAATGAGGATTGTCATCTGCAGAAGTTGAAGCAGCCATTTGCGAATTCGGAGTAGTCACGCTCGAGGTCTTAAGCCTAAGATCTTTTATTGCTTTAAAGTAACCAAGGAAAGAAGAAAGAAGAAAGAAGAAGTACATTACAATCATAAAATAAAACAAACATGGTATTGCATATTGCATATAACAATTATAAGATGAGAAGCTTGCCTTGAAACCTCTGCAATGGAGTTTCTGCTTCACTAACAACTTGAAATTTCCATATTGGTGTGTCTCCATTAGTAATAACTTCAAACTTAATGCGATCCCCCGCCTTTAAGCAATTATCAGCAACGAATTTACGCCATCCATCTCCAATACAGACTTGAGTTTTGTTAGAATTTACCCTTAAATTCCACGACCTAATTTGTCTTTCATCTTTTATAATCAAAACGCACTTCTTGTTGTTGATGATGATGAGACCGTTTGCAAATGTAAAATGTCTAGGGAGGCACTGACACGGTGTATAACCATTTACACACATCATTAAACAGTTTATTTTCTTCATAGTTTCACTTAACAAAGATAATAATAAGAAAAATGATGCACTTCTTGTTGGTGAAGAGTTTGCGCGAAATGAGTTTTGAAACTTACCAAGAAACCTTTAGATAGGCAATATGGTCTAACAGTGCATTCAAAATGAGATTGACCAAAAGGCTTGTCATGAGTAGCACCTTCTTCACCTTTCCCTTCGTCTTCCTCCTCCTCGTACTCGTCCTCCTCCTCAAACTCGTCTTCCTCTTCTTCTTCATCTTCCTCGTTCTCGTACTCGTACTCTTCTTCCTCTTCTTCCTCCTCGTCCTCATCCCAATCTTCCTCTTCCTCTTCCTCTTCCTCTTCCTCCTCCTCCTCCTCCTCCTCCTCTTCCTCTGCTATTTGCAAATACTCCATATATTTTCTGTCACAGTGAGTTGAATCAAAGATGGAAACCTCAAATTCCATGTTTCCTTCATGTCTAAACACCAACATATCTCCCAATTGCAAATCAAACTCCTCCGCAAATTTTCCCCAACCCTCTTCCAATCGATGGTCATTCAGCTTCACCAGCCACTTTTTACCAGCCCTCTTCAGTATTGCATGTTCAATATGGTTGTGTCCCTTCAGATACTTCAAGAAACCTATTGGAATTTTCTGCAATACAACAATGTGTATAGTTTTTCAAAACTGTTCTGGAAAACGATTCTCTTGAGTAACGTTTGTGACTGTGTACACACCCACCCTCCCAGGCCCATTGTGGGATTATACTAGAAACAACCTCTCTACCCCAGGTAAGGTCTGTGTACCTCCTACGCTCCCAAGCCCCACTTGTGGGACTACATTGGGTATGTTGGTGTACAACAATGTGTATAGTTTAAAATACTACTACATTCTCTACTCAATTCTTGCAAAAATACAAGTCTTCGTCCAATAGACACTTGTGGTTCGGCGCTTACCCGAAACGCGCATAGTGCCCCTTTTTTGTACCCAATAAATGAATAAGAGAATGTTGATTAAGATTATGCTTTTGATCTTCAACTTCTTTTCTATATCAGTACATATAGCAGATACATAAATAAAGAAGGATAAAACAATTTAAGCGTTACTTACAAGGCTGTTCTTGAAACCTGGTAAAATGGGTTTGAAAAATTGAGGTTTCTTTGGTCGGATTTCCATGGAAACCAAGAATATGTAATTACTGTATAAGAAAGGTGGTCTTTGTTGTTTTTCCGTTAGATATAAATGAAAGAATTAAAAAAAAAATAGGAATGAATTTGATATTTAAATCTTCTTTTGGCTGTTATGGCAAAAAAAATGTTTAAAATCACACTTTGTCTAAAGAAAATCTTTTAATGATGAAATATATATTTATTTTAATACTTTTTATCATAAATAGTGTATTAAAATATTTAATCTAAATTTTTAGACCTATTATTGGTAATTTTAGGATTATATTACTATAATTATTTTATTACTAAAAATAAATAGTACTCCCTTCGTTCTAAAAAAATTGACCTAGTTTGATTTGGCACGCAATTTAATAAATAAATGAAGACTTCTGAAATGTGTGGTCCAAAATAAGCCTAAGATATTTGTGTGGCTATAAATCATTTCATAAAGTTAAACTGCTTCTAAATATAGAAAGATACCAATCTTTTTTGGACAAACGGGAAAGTAGACCAATCTTTTTGGAACATAGGGAGTAGTTGTTATAGAGGAGTAATTTTACAAAAAGTGTATTGTTATAAAATGATTGTTATAGGTAAAAAAAATCTTTATTTTTATAAAATTATTATAAAAATAAAATAAAATATATGAAATAGAAAATTTAAGGAGTGGATGCCAGGTAGGATGGAGGCAAGGAAAAAATCCATTTTTTATAAAAAATAAAATAAAATATATGAAAAGAAAATTCAACAGG